>JAFMOD010000478.1:696223-714922 GCA_019802435.1 Corydoras maculifer | reverse complement strand
ACAAAGTATTGACTCAGGGGGGCTGAATAATTTTGCACATCGCACTTTTCAGTTTTTTATTTGTAAAAAAATTGTTGATTCATGTATAACTTTCATTCCACTTCACAATTGTATACCACTTTGTGTTGGTCTTTCACATTAAATTCCAGTGAAATATATTTATGTTTGTGGTTGTAATGTGACAAAATATGGAAAAGTTCAAGGGGTATGAATACTTTTGCAACCCACTGTATGTCCTTAACTTACAGATTTATTAACTAATATGTTTTTTATTTTTATTAAAAACTAAAATCTTTAAAAATTTTGACAAACGTAATTACAATGGAAAAAGTAAATGACTTCTTAAGTTTTGTGTTTTAGGCCTGCCTTAATTGGTTAGACTAAAGCTCAGCAACATTTTCTGGTAATAAAGTGAGTTCCTGAATGTTCAAAATGACCAGGGTATAAATAAATTCTTTGCCTGTGTGATACAAGGCACATCCCAGGATGTCCAAATCAGGTGGGTTCAAACTGTGAAAGTGATGGTGACTGTCCATATCAGGAATTATTTTCACAAATTAAGTAGCCACAAAATTATTCTAACCTATAGAAAAGAAATGTTTTGAAGAAGAATTTACAAGCTGGCCTGTCTCATAGTGAATAGAAATAAAGGGTTGAGACAATCCAGGTGGTTTTGAACTAATGGCAAAAGGAATTGTGTGTAATTGTAGGCAAGGCCAGTCTAGTTTAATTTTAGAGTATACATATTCATTCTCATACAGGGGTGATATTGTATCCAGTAACCAATTATTAATAACAACTTAAAAAGCAAGAAATATTGTTCAATCAGTTTTCCTTCTTACACCTACATGGTTTTAATGCCATCTAGTGTGTCTGCAGTGTACTGCAGTGTATACCTTTATATAAAACCAGAAACAGTTATATAGTGATATTCTTATTGTAACAGATCCCGTAATGTGTGGCAATGCAGGGGCCAGGAGGCCAGGAGGTGGCAGAGCAGCAACAGACTTCAGGGTGATCAAATGGTTGGGTGTAAGATGTTCTAAACTGGTGGGGCTGTTTAGAGTATCAACAGTAAGTGGACGACTGTTTACTATAGACATGGTCTCATAAAGGCAGGTGCGTAGTGATGCATCATTAAGCCTACCAGGGGCCAGTAGAAGAGTGGCATTCAAGACACTTCGCACAGTTCTAATTTGCCATTCCCATACACCCCCTGCATGGCTGGCATGAGGGCCAGTCATGATGAACTCACACTGCTCTTCTGCGAGAAATGCATTCAGTCTGTCCATATCCAATTCCTTCAGTGAAGCACTCGTTTTTTGCACCCATGAAAGTAGTGCCATGATCACATTTAATTTGTCTTACAGCTCCTCTTAAAGCGATGAAACATCTCAGTCCATTTATGAAGGAGTCTGTGAACATGTCCTCTAACATTTCAATATGAATTGCTCTAGAGCAAAAACAGGTAAAAAGTAATCCTTTTTTGTTGTTTTCTACCCTGTTTAGTCCAAAAGGGGCCAAAACAGTCCATGCCACAGTATGTAAATGGCGGCGAGGGTTCTGTTCTTTCTACTGGAAGGTCACTCATTATTTGGCTTTCAACAGGCCTTCTCAGCCGTCGACAAGTAACGCATTGACGAATGCATGTTGCAACTACTCTGCTCAATCCACACATCCAGTAACCATTAGCCCTTATGTCATTGCTGGTAAAGCCTTTACCCTGATGTTTCACCCTTTCATGAAAATGGGCAATAATGAGGTTTGTTATGTGGTGTCCTTGTGGTAAGACTATGGGGTATTTGAATGAGGTGGGGAAAGATTAACGACTGAGTCTGCCTCCCACCCTGAGCACACCCTCTGAGTCCAGGAAAACATAGAGGAACTGTAGCTTGTTGTGCCTTGGAAGCTGATGTCCCATCATTAGTAAGCTTATTTCTTCTTGATATTCTTGGTTCTGCAGGTCTTTGATGATGTGTAGCTCTGCATTTTGCCTTTCACTGACTGTTGAGAGGGAATTTGATTTATCCTTTCTAGCACGACGTTGAAGACGCGCTACTGCCCTGGTAGCCTGGGACCAAGAAGAAACCTTACAAAGTCTGCTTACCAGGTTTAATTGCACCGAGGTTTTGGTCTTGAAAGTCTGTAACTTTTTAACTTCTGGGTCACCTACGTGTAACTCTGGCATTTCTATTTTCCTTTTTCATAAAAAGTCAGGGCCAGTAAACCAATTACACGAAAGCAACTCATCTACTGTTGTTCCCCTTGAAGCACAGTCAGCTGGATTGACATCAGTTGAAATATAAAACCAGGCATGAAGGATTTTCTGCCACAAGGGTGTGAAAGCGGCGGGCATCATTATTAATTATTAATGTACCCCAAAACGACCTTTGAGTCTATCCAGTTAAATTCTTCCATGTTGAAATAACCTAATTCTTCCTTTAACATTCTACTTACTGTTACAGAGACTACAGCTGCGGTAAGTTCTAACCTGGGTATAAATGTTATCCTTAGCGGTATGACTCGTGTCTTTCCCAAGACAAGAGTACAATGAACATCTCCTCTTTCATTAATTAGTCTCAGATAAGTGCATTGTCCATAACCAGTAGTACTGGCATCTGAGAAATGATGGAATTCCGCCTTTATTACCTTTCCAAATCCATCTGGCTGGTAGCAGCGAGCGATTTGTATTTCTTCCAGTTTCACCAGGTTTCACCTATTTCTCCCACCGTGACCTTAACCTTTCTAGAATTGGATCGTCCCATCCTGTTCCTTGGTGGCACATTTCTTGTAAAACCCTTTTTCCGTTGAATAAATAAGGCGCTATGAGGCCAAGTGGGTCATACACAGAAGCAACAGACAAGATGACTCTTAGCTTTAATGTCTGTAGCATGTTGTGATGCTGGGATGCTCTGGAGTACATCACGGTTGTTGGAAACAAATTGGTGCAAACATATATTTCCTTTTGTGCACAGTTCACGTGCCTCCTTTGCTAGACGGATTGCTTTTTCTTCCGACTCGACACTGGCTACTCCATCGTCCACGTAAAAATCTTTGGCAATGAACTGAGACCCCAATGGGTGCGTGATGCTATATTCCTTGGCAACCTGCTTTAATCCGTAATTGGCACACCCGGGTGAAGATACGGGTCCAAAAAGATGAACCTTTAATCTGTATTCGTGAACAGGTGTGTTTATGTCGCCATTCTGCCACCATAGGAAGCATAAGTAGTCACGGTCATTCTCAGAGACATGAAACTGGTGGAACATCTTTTCTATGTCACACATGCGATGCTGTCGAAAACGAAGGAGTACTCCTGTCTGTTACCGTTCCACGAACCGGTCGGAGTGGGTTGGATCCGCTACTCGGAACGACGTAGTCTGTAGGCGGAGATTAGTGGCCAACAAAAGTTTATTTAGCCACACACAAGGGAAAACAATACTTAGGGGAACGTAACACTGAGGGATGAACACAGGGGCTGCAGAGCTGGGGTCTGACATCACGGCGTAGTCGGCGTCAGACGTCAGCGGGGCCGTGTTCCAATCTGCAGGACGAACAGGGTGGAGTGTGGCTAAACACCGGGCAACAGCGGCTGGATGGTGCACTGCAATACATAGAACACAAACCACAGAACCAACGAGACGAGGTGCAACAGAACGAGGTGCAACAGGGCGAGGTGCAACAGGGCGAGGCAAAAACAAGGCGAGACGAGGCGAGGCAGAGGATCGGAGACGAGGGATGTGGGCCAGAGTGGACGAGGCGAAGCAAGGGCATGTGCACAAACCAAGACCATCTAGCCACGAGGGCCGGGAGTGAGCTGCTTAATTAGGGAACAGTGATGGGGAACCCAGGTGCACATAATTACGGGGCGTGAACAATCAGACCAAGTCAGACCATGTGACAATAACAAAACCTGACATAAAGACATTATGAGGTATGCACCACCTTTCTCCATCTGTGCCTTTAGTATGTACTTCTTCAACATCACCACTTTTTATGATGTCCTTCATGTATTTCACATAGTCATCCTTGTACCTTTTATTGGCAGTAAACTTTCTTTTCAGGTGATTAAGCCTTAAAATGGCAAGCTGCTTGTTGTCAGGTAAGCAGGGTCTTTCTTTAAACGGGAGGGGCATTTCATAATTCCCATATTCATTTTTCTTTATGTTTTTCTTTAACTTGTCAAGAAAGATCAAGTCCTCTTGAGAGACAGTTTTGTCATTTTCCAGTGTGTCTCTGAAGTCTGTTTCTAGAATTCTGAGCACATCCATTGGAGTTATAGCTGGTAGCTCCTTAACAGTTACTCTATGGCAGTGACTGGTGGGTAGTAGGTTTAAATGAGGGGCAGAAAAGCCAACAATTTTCCACCCTAAATCTGTGAGAATAGTAAAGGTTTCATCATCTTTTCCTGTTATAACTCTTTTGGGCACGAGTGTTCTTAGACAATTGTAGCCAATCAGTAGCCCTACCTTGCAACTGAGCAGTGGTGGTATTTGTTCTGCTATCATGGTCAGATGGCGCCATCTTTTGGCCGAATATGATCTCTGTTCACCGGTATGCAGTCTTCGGTGTATGCAGGGGGTAGGCGGATGTGTACTGTGGAATTGTAGCCCCTCACACGCAGGCCAGATGCTCTTTCATTTTGCAAGACCATATTTTCACCCATCATGGTAGTAAGTTTTAGCTTAACTGGGTAGGTAGTTAGCTGTAGTTCACTACTTACATCTTGTTCGATGAATGTTGTGTCGCTTTGTGTGTCCAGGAGAGCATACACAAGTTTCTTTTCGTATGGGTAATTTTTTATTGGAAACCCACATCGGCACAATCATGGAGGTGTTTGCTGGCTGACCCTGAATGGTGACATTGAGAGACATAGCAGATGTCGATTCCAATTCACTTTGTTGCATAGAATTTCCTTTGTGTTCCAACTTATTTTCCTTACTTTTGTACTTATCGTCATGGAGACAGGTAGGATGTCATCCTTTGCACAAGCTACATGTGCGACGGAGCCTGCACTCCTTTGCACCATGACCAGGCTTTACACAGCCATAACACAGCTTGTTGGTTTTGACGTAGGTCCTTCTGTATTCTAACATCTCCTTTAGGAAATCTGGACATTTATGGAGTTGATGACTGTTATCATGACATAATATACATGGGTTTTTGCCCCTTTCCCTTGTAGTTGTCCGAGTATTATTGTCCACAATAGTTTGAGTGTTAAAAACACTGGCTTTGTTTCTTCTGTTGACTCTTGTGTTTACTCATTGTGGGATTCAGCTGCATGGAGTGTAAAGAATGACGTGACTGGGTTGCAGGTGGTTTCTGCTTCCATGGACATGAACTTGGCAAATTCTTTAAAACTGGGAAATTCTTTTCCTTCCATGAGACAAGAAGTCACTTGGCGATTCCACCTTAAAGCTAACCATTCAGGCAGTTTCCTTATCAACTTCTGATTTTCTTCACAGTCGTTAAGGATGTTTAAACCATTTTCATGTGGCATGGCTTGCAGACACGTGTTTAGAAAATCAGAGAAATTTCTCAGTCCTTCAGCATCCCTTCCCTGGATTTTCAGCCAACTGGACAACTTTTCTCTGAAGGCCCTTTGGATACTAAATGGCTGTCAATACCTCTGATTGAGCTTGCTCTGCATCACTGTATGCACTGTATGCTCTGCACACTGTTCCTTTCTGTTTATAGAAGTTTAGCTGTAAGTTAGCTGTAAGGTGAAGCTCTTACTGTAACAGATCCCGTAATGTGTGGCAATGACTTTACTGCTGGTCAAGTTTATAAATTTATTTATTTTCTCGTATCACAAAAAAAGTAAACAAACACATAAACTAAAACCAGGGTCTATTAAACTAATAAAGGTTCTCACTATGTTGCAGTATGCCATGCATGTACCGTCTCTGAACGCCTTGAAAACCTACCACAAGTTGGTGAACATGAATCTAAAGAGGGCACGGCCCCACAACAAAGCAAACATTTCCAAATAAAAGACTCTATACTTTACCCCAGGCACTCATTTCAAAATAGAACAAAATAACTGAAATATAGGGCGGCATGGTGGCTTAGTGGTTAGCACATTCGCCTCTCAGCACTAGGGATTCCCGGTTCGAATCCCCATCTGGGTGGAGTTTCCTTGTTCTCCCCGTGTACGTGTGGGTTTCATCTGGGTTCTCTGGTTTCCTCCCACAGTCCAAAAACATGGATCAAGTCAATTGAGTTCTCCAAATTGCCCCATGTAGAGTGTGTTTGTGTGAGTGAGTGTGTGCCCAAGCGATAGGATGGCGCCCTGTCCTGGATGTGTCTGCCCGGCGCCCTGGATGGGCATGGGGAACCCCACCGCGACCCTAATAGAGGATAAAGTAGAAGATAATGAATGAATGAATGAATGAATAACTGAAATATTCATTCATTCATTCATTATCTCCCACTTTATCCTCTAGTAGGGTCGCGTGGGGTTCCCCATGCCCATCCAGGGGAGAACGTCTCGGGCGCTGGGCAGATAGACCCAGGACAGGGCACCAATCCATCGCTGGGCACACACTTACTCACACACACACACTCCATATGGGGCAATCTGGAGAATTCAATTGACATGATCCATGTTTTTGGACTGTGGGAGGAAACCGGAGAACCCGGAGTAAACCCACGCAGACACGGGAAAAACATGGAAACTCCACCCAGATGGGGATTCGAACCGGGAATCCCTAGCGCTGAGAGGCGAACGTGCTAACCACTATGCCACCATGCCGCCCACTGAAATATTCATCACACAAATAAATAAACACCCCAAGTGGCCACTTACACTTGTCACTACAGCAGTCATGTCAGTTCCTGTTAACACCAAGAGTAATGCAACAAACTGGATTAGTGATCTGGTTTAAATGTGAACTTATTATTACAGCTCTCATTCACCAGTAGTTACATGCTGTACGAAGTCTTGATTGGCTGATTGAGAGTATTACCTGTGGAACTTAATTGGCTAAAAGAAGTGGATGGACATATATTTAAAAACAACTTCATGGTTAGCCTTACAAACATTTTGAAACGGACTTAATACAGCAGAAGGACTAATATAACATGGACAGGTGTTGTTTTTCCTTTAACATTTGAACTTACCTATCTAGCATGGTGCTAGGTTTAAATATTAAATGTTAAACACATTTTCAGTGAGTGAAAATGCTTATAAGATGAATTCAATTCCCATTTTCCCCATTTACATTACATTATTTATTTAGGCATGGTAAGTTTAGTTATAGAGCATCTTTCATACAGAGGTCTTCGCAGAGTAATAAAAAATAATGAAAGCCATTTTAATAATTTAAATTGTGCATTAATAGACTAATAGACCAGTTCCTAAAGATCTGAGAGATCTGCTCGGTCCATATCTTTGTAGCAGATCTGATAAATACACTGGTCCTCCATCTTTTAGACATTTATATACCAGTAACAACACCTTAAAGTCAACACAAATTCAGTATAAATTACACAAATAAAGGTTTTGTTAATTAGCTAGATGATTAACTTTTTACATAGATACATACTTTGGATGAGGTAAGTGACTAATACTCCATCCATCCATTATCTTCAGTTTTATCCTTTATTAGGTTTGCGGTGGGTTCTCCATGCCCATCCAGGGGAGAACGTTTTGGGTGCTGGGCATATACACCCAGGACATGGTGCCAATCTATCGCTGGGCATACACTCACTCACACAGAATTACACTCTCTATATTGGGCAATTTGGAGAACTCAATTGAATTGATCTATGTTTTTGGACTGTGGGAGGAAACTGGAGAACCTGGAGGAAACCCACGCTGACACGGAGAGAACATGGAAACTCCACCGAGGTGGGGATTCAAACCGGGAATCCCAAGCGCTGAGAGGCAAACGTGCTAACCACTAAGCCACCGTGCTGCCCGTGACTAATACTGGGTAAGATAAATTATATTTACATCCCTTACTGTAATTATGGGGTGGGGTCAGTGGCAGCTTTGGGCATGCTCAGTTCAGTTGCAATGTGGATGTGTAGCAATGCAGGTCTGCTCTGAGTGTAACAATGAGCACTAAGAGTGTTGTGGAAAAGACACACAGTAGAACCCGCTACTCGCTGACAACAAAAACTGAAGAACATGTGTGTTCGCTTTAGAGTTTCCAAAAATCTCCAATAACGCCAGGAAAAAGTTGCTTTATGTATTGCTAGTTGCTTTTTAAAACATTACATCACTAGAGGGTCTGAAAAATCGAAAGTTGGCTACAGTGAAATTGAGGCTTCATTCATCATGTCACCTCAGTTTCTGAATCGGATCGAAACCAACAGATATCATACACACTGTATCAGCCGCCAGGGAGAACTGTCAGACATGGTCAGCAGTCTGGCGCTCCAAGTTCAGATGGTGCTCGCCTCCCCGCCTGCATCCTCCTCTACGCCTGGATCAAGGAGGATATCCTCGTCACCCAACCTCGAGAACCAGGTACCAAACCCGTCTTCCGCGTCAGTAGCCCGCCCCGACGGAGCCGCGGTGCAGCCCGATTCGTACGCCGGTGATCTGCAGAGGTGCACAGGATTATTTTATCAGGATTATGTTATCGGGCTGCTGCGCGGTCGTGCGCTGAAATGGCAGCGGCGTCTCAGGACACCGTCTCTCCGCTCACCACCTCCTATGACACGTTCATTGAACGCTTTCGCTCCGTATTTGACCGGCCGGACCATACGGACAATGTAGAGAGCCGCCTGCTCACCGTGCGCCAAGGAGTTTGTTGTGGAATTTCGCCGCGGAGTCGGGCTGGTGTAAGCGCTCGCTGCGCAGCGTGTTTCGACGCGCTCTGCACGATCGGGTTCGGGACGAACTGGCAACCCGCGATAGGCCCGACACGCTCCAGGGTCTCATTGACCTCGCTATTCGCCTGGACAGGCGCATGAACGAGCGCCGGCACGAACGCCTATACCGGGATTACGTCCGCCCCACTGCCTCGTCAGCGTTGCCAGTCACACACCGACGCTGGGACGCACTACGCTCACGCCTGAGGTCCGCAGTAGCCGTTGGAATGAAGAGCTCTGTTTCTACTGCGGTAAGGTGAACCACCAGGTGAGGGAGTGCCCGGTGTGGCGGCAGTAGAACTTGGGGTCCTGTCGAGTCTGGCCCAAAAACCCCAAGCCCACAGTCTCAGCCTCCCCGCGGTGTTCCTCCTCAGGGATTCGAGCCTGCCGGTCAACGTTCTTATAGATTCTGGGGCAGAGAAGAATCTAATAGACATTGACTTTGCCCGCCAAGCCGGTACCTCGTTATCTCCATTGGCCTCCCCCCTCCACACCGTGGTCCTGGATGGGCGCCGCCTGTTCTCCATCACGCACCGCACAAACCTCGTTCAGCTGTGGATTGATGGGAACCACCGAGAGGAGATCCAGTTCTCGGGGTTCCAATCTCCAGGTACACCGGTCAGTAGGGGTGCGGGGCCAGACGCCCTGTCAAGACTCTTTCCATAGGAGAAGGAAGAGGTAAATGCACCGCACGACACAATTCTGCCACCCAAGTGCTTTCTCGCAGGTGTCTCCTGGGAGGTGCGGAACATCATTGAGCAGGAGCTGGCCAAGGACCCTGATCCGGGGGAGGCACCACTGGATCGTACGTTTGTGCCCGCCGCTGCCCGCCCCACCGTTCTCAAATGGGGCCACAAGTCCCGCTGGGGGACCTGTCTAGGCTCCCTTCGGCACTGGAGACCGCCAAGCTGGTGTTCGACAATGTTTTTCGGATCTTTGGCATTCCTGTGGACATCGTATCCGACCGGGGACCGCAATTCATCTTGCAGGTATGGAGAGCTTTCTTCAGTCAGTTTGGAACCTCTGTTTCTTTGACCTCAGGAGGCCACCCCCAGTCCAACGGCCAAGCGGAGAGGGCCAACCAAGTGGTGGAGACCACCCTGCGCTGCGTTTCCTCTGCCGTTGCCGCAAGATGTGGAAGAACACCCTCATAGCCCTCCGCCAAGCTCAAGCCACAACCACCCTTTCCGGGAACCGCCACCACCGCCAGGCGCCTGCCTACTAGATCAAGCAGCTGGTCTGGCTCTCTACCAGGAACATACCCCTCAAGACGGAGTCTAGAAAACTGTCCCCCCGGTTTTCGGCCCAATTCCCGTATCCAAGATCATCAACCCGGCAGCCATCCGTCTCCAGTTACTGCGCCATATGCGCATCCACCCCACCTTCCACTTCTCCCAAGTCAAGCCTGTCACCCACTCCCCTCTCAACCCCACCCCCTGTGACGCACCAGCCCCCCGCCTCATCGACGGCCAGTCGGCCTTTACAGTCCGCAAACTCCTGGACTCTCACCGCCGGGACAGAGGGGTACAGTTCCTGGTAGACTGGTAGACAGTTCCTGGTAGACTGTGTGCTCCTGGGTCCCCCGCTCAGCCATCCTAGATCCCTCTCTCATCCAGGAGTCCCACAAAAGGTTCCCCGACAAGCCCTTTAGGGCACCAGGAGGCAACCATTGATGGGGGGGGGGGGGTGATGTTGGGGTTTTGTTACATGGTGTTTGTTCATGTCTGGTCTCCAAGCTCCCGTAATTTCACACACCTGGGTTCCCCATCACCACGCCCCATATAAGCATCTCACTCCCGTTCCTCCAAGCCAGATAGTCTTGTGCCCACGTATCACTAAGCCTAGACTCCTCTAGCTCCCACGCCTTGATCACACCTTGTCTTACCTCATCTCTGCCTTGTCTCGCTTCCCTTTGCCTCGTCTCGTCTCGTCTTGTTTGTCTTTGGATCCCCTGGTGTGTTTTGTGCCCGCTCTCGCCGGTGTTTTTGTTTTTGTGTGCAGTGCTCCAGCCGCGATCAAGTCGCGATCAAGTTGCCTACCACAAGGGCGCTTGGATTGAGATGCGTCCCGTATGTGACGTCAGCACATGGATGTGCGCCATGTCACAGCTACGCTCCTGTGTGCTGCACGAAACCCCGTCCACGTCTCTATAATGCTACACAAACTGTCAATAATAAACCTGGTTACTTGCATCTCATCCTCTGAGGCTGATCACTCCGAGTAGTGGATCCAACTACGCATTGGCCACTCGGCCGTAACAGTATAGTTAAATTTATAATCTACTGTAAATACAACATAATAATAATAATAATAATAATAATAATAGGGCGGCACGGTGGGTTAGTGGTTAGCACGTTCGCCTCTCAGCGCTAGGGATTCCCGGTTCGAATCCCCATCTGGGTGGAGTTTCCATGTTCTCCCCGTGTCCTCATGGGTTTCCTCCGGGTTCTCTGGTTTCCTCCCACAGTCCTAAAACATGGATCAAGTCAATTAAGTTCTCCAAATTGCCCCATATAGAGTGTGTCTGTGTGAGTGAGTGTGTGCCCAGCGATGGATTGGCTTCCTGTCCTGGGTGTATCTGCCCAGCGCCTGAAACGTTCTCCCCTGGATGGGCATGGGGAACCTCCCCGCGACCCTAATATAGGACAAAACGGAAGATAATGGATGGCTAATAAATAACAAGAGAAAAATAAAAAATAAATATAATAAATAAATTATTTAATGTCTTTTTTTAGATAAAATTCTTAGCTGTCCTTTATTGTATTGATATATTTTATTTTAATCATAAATGATCCATGATATTGATATGAAATGGGCAGCACGGTGGCTTAGTGGTTAGCATGTTCGCCTCTCAGCACTAGGGATTCCCAGTTCGAATCCCCATCTGGTTGGAGTTTCCATGTTCTCCCCGTGTCCGCGTGGGTTTCCTCCGGGGTCTCCGGTTTCCACCCACAGTCCAAAAACATGGATCAAGTCAATTGAGTTTTCCAAATTGCCCCATATAGAGTGTGTTTGTGTGTGTGTTAGTGTGTGCCCAGAGATTGGCGCCCGGTCCTGGGTGTATCTGCCCAGCTCCCGAAACGCCCCCCCCCCGGATGAATAAATGAATGAATGAAGGAATGAAATATCTAAAGTTTGGTTTGAAAAAGGAGATTCTGGTTATATATAAATAAAAATCTTCATAAACTTATCAACAAAATTAAAGAAACAAGACCATTTTATTGGTAAATTGATTGACTTGTGAAAGGCTTAAAAATAAACAAATTAACCTCTTTTTAAAATGCTGTCAAAAGAGTTAAAATCCTACTCACTACATAACTTCACTAAGGTAGCCGTGATCATCTCCACCAATCGACTTCTTCACTTACGATCACATGACTTCTTTAACATGGCGGCGTCCAATCGCATGTGGGCTGTTACCAATATGACTACAGCTGTTCAAGTAGTACACTAGATGACGTATAAAATGAATGACGTTTAGTACACATGTAGAGGGAACGATGCGAATTAAGATACAGCTGTGATGAGAGGTCGAGTTAAGGTAGTTTGAGTGCGGCGGACCTGCAGTTCACTTCCAGTTGGTCTGTCGCTGTTCAACACGATGGATGAACACAGTCTCATCATGTAAGTATGGCCTTTTTACTTTATCATAAACATAACTTCATGTATAGTGTGTGAAGAAAATAGTTAATATTTTAGGTGTCTAATTTAGGTCTTGTTGTCAAGATGTCAACCAGCAACATAACGCTCATTTCAAACTGCTTAAATATTATCATTGTGTTAGTAATAACTGAAATAAGATATTGTGTAATCTGTTATTTGCTTTTCTGCCGAAGATCTTGGTGTCATCAAACCACTGTTCAGATTCAAGTATAAATGATAAAGTTTGATAACGATAATGATGTTTATAAGCATGGGACCCTGTTGGCAGGATATAAGAGATGAAATTCTAATATCTTCTAGCATGTTTCAGGAGACTTTTAAGGGAAAATGTATTGTGTAATGTATACAGTATTAAAGTGTGCGAGATTGTTAAACCCTTGACCAAAGTCGTTTACAGAGATCAAAGCATCATGCAATACAAGCAACAAAGTTTATTTGAATACTCTTGTGTCTAAAAGTTGGCATTGATCAACTCTAACCATCAATCGTATTATAGTTTAAAAAATAGCCACTAAAACACATCACAGGTTCATTATCATCAAAACCTATATTTTTTGTATTAAACATATTGTATGAGTAAATTTATAATATACTATAAATAAAACATAATTACAATAACAATTTTTTCTTGAAAATACATAAATATAATAATATAAAATATATAAAAACACCACCAATAATGCTTTGTAATAAAAAAAAATTGTGATAACTATGTTTGTAACATCTTTGGGGTAAATAATGTTGATTGTGAATGTTAGTGTTATATGACCAAATGACCTTTCATGAATATGTAAATTCTCTACATAAACTACTATATTTGTACAATTTTAACCTTTATTAAACATTTAGGCGTTTAAATATCCATAAAGCATGACGATTTAACTAAATATATAATCTCATGATTCTGTACAATGTATCTGATGCATAACGCAAGACTCTTAATTGTTGATTAAGTGTTGCCATTTCAGAGTTCAATTTAGTTAAGTAGTTGTAACAGACATTGATTTAGCATAAACATTATAAATTAAATCATTTACTATATATAGCATTAAATAATAGAATTTTATTAAAAACAGACATATTGAAATATTTAATATAACTATATATACAACTGCCCAGCGATATATTGGCGCCCTGGGTGTATCTGCCCAGCGCCCGAAACGTTCTCCCCTGGATGGGCATGGGGAACCCCCATGTGACCCTAATATAGGATAAAGCGGAAAATAATGAATGAATGAATATATATATATATATATATATATATATATATATATATATATATATATATATATATATATACATATATATACATATATATATATACAACTAGTTCATTTTTTGTTCGCCTTAAGCTTGATGCACTTTCAGTTTATGTTCATTGAGGTTTAAAACTTACCTAACCTCACCATGTGCTGTCCTCTGCAGACATATTAACTTGTTTTAGTTGAGAATTACTAATATTGTAGAAATCAACCCAGGTGGATGGATGCCACATCAGAATGTCACCAATTTATTAAAAATATGATAACATGATAGTTTCTTTAATCTGATTAGATAATTAAATCTTAGACCCCAGCTCACCATGTGCTGTTTTATCATGAGGTAGACCGTTACTCTTGTTGTCTTATCTCCCCTCGGCAGGACGTCCTCTGGGTCAACTATTGTTGATTACAGTGTATGGGAGGGGCAGTCAAACTGCCAATCTGAAAACTGTTGTTCACTGAATGATTATGCCTATTTTATTAACACTGCCCTCTCTTTAGTCCAAAGGACTTTCCCAAGCTCAAAAATGACACCTTTTTACGAGCTACCTGTGGCCAGGAAGTCGATTATGTACCGGTATGGTGCATGAGGCAAGCCGGACGTTACCTTCCAGGTAGGTTTGTACGTAAAGTAATGAAAAAAAATATTTATTAAAAAAATAATAATAATAATAATAATAACAAAAATTCATCGTTGAATCGACTTGATTACTGATAACCAACACAAGTGAACTCATGTCACTCCACTACTCATCTCTCCATTGGCTCCCTGTAGCTGCTCACATTCAGAACAAGGCACTGACTCTGACCTGTAGGACCATTTCTGGATCTGCACCCTCATTCCTTCCCTCTTTTCAAAATACACTCCAACTCATTCACTTTGCTCTAGTGATGAATGTTGCTTGGTGATTTCACCTCACCATTGTGCTAACTCTCGCTGTGTCATTTACCACTGCTAAATGGTGGACCTGTCCGTAAGTCACTTGGAACTTGGAACACATCTTTTCCACAAACAACTGATATATAAAAAAAAAAAAACTCTGCAGGATAGGATAATGATCTGGTTTGATAATCTTACGATGTAGCTACTAACTACTACTAACTACTGACTTGTGGTGTTCTCGTTTGGATAAAAGCATCTGCTAAATGACTAAATGTAATGTAATGTAAACCCAGGCCCTTTAGCTATGTGGAAACTGCTGGATGGATATATATATATATATATATATATATATATATATATATATATATATATATATATATATATATATATATTAATTAAAAATTTTTTTTTACAGAGTTCAGAGAATCCAGAGCAGGAAAAGACTTCTTTGAAACATGTCGGTCCCCAGAAGCCTGCTGTGAGCTCACACTACAGGTAAGTTCTACTACAAATTCCTAAATGAATTTGACTACAGACACATGGCTGGAGTCGAATAATCTTGTTTTTCTCACCCACAGCCACTGAGACGATTTCCGTTTGATGCCGCAATCATCTTTTCTGATATCCTGGTAGTACCACAGGTAATTCCCCACCAAATTTTGCTCCTACATTCTTTAGCATTTATTTAATCCAGAGACCAAACTGTGTGTGTTTTTTTGTGTTTGCACCTGTTTTGTGTGTTTGCACCTTCAGGCCATGGGCATGGATGTCCAGATGGTAGCAGGAAAGGGCCCTACATTCCCAGAGCCTCTGAAGGAACCAGATGACCTGCAGAGACTTCGGTCCAATGTGGATGTGGAGACTGAGCTGGGCTATGTGTTCAAAGCCATCACGCTAACAAGGCATAAGCTGGAGGGCAAAGTTCCTCTAATCGGCTTTAGTGGGGCACCGGTGGGTTCTTGAACTCAAATAATTTAAAGAAGTCATGTGCTTTATTGGTTGTATTGAGACTTCTCATATCTGATTGGTCTTCAGTTGTTGCATGAAAGTGCATCAAAATTGTAATGATTTCTTTATGTTGTATTGGTTTCTTACATAAAAATGACAGACACCATGTTTTCATGTCATCTTGTTAGTTAGCAAAAAATATTTGAACACACATGCTTATGGGGCATAATTCAGTTTAAACAGCAAAGCACCTATTAGAAAAGCTTTTTAGGATAATATAGAAGCACATACAGGCCCTAATGTCTGTATCACATTGTTACTTCCGGGGTACGATTTGTTTAGAATTTGTTAAGGTTCGAGTAAGGTGCCATTGAATAAAATATTATTATATTTTAAACTCTATTTTTTAACCTGTATTTGGCAAATACAGTTTAAATTAATCTGAACTAATACCAACCACATAATGCTTGATAACTAAGGTGGTTCATCTTTTCTTTCCCTATGTAGTGGACTCTAATGTCATACATGATCGAGGGCGGAGGCTCCACCACACACTCAAAGGCCAAGCGTTGGTTATACAGACACCCCAAGGCCAGCCATACACTTCTAAAACGTCTTACTGATGTCATTGTGGAGTATCTGCTGGGTCAGGTGAAAGCTGGAGCACAGGTAAACATTTTCAATGTTCCTGAAAAAAGCAACTTTTGGTGAAGTAGATTATAACAGAAATGGATTTTAAAATCTCAAAATAATTGAAAAAAACTGTTTCTTATGTCTATCTCAGAAAAGTAACGCATATTGGCCAACAATTTTTTTTTGGTTATGGCACAGAAGAAACAGACATTAGGTTAAGGTATCACATGATTTAAAACAAGTGTTTTAAACTTGGCACAATGAGGATAAATAGAATCCCTAATGTGTGAGAGCTAAAACATATCATCATATCAACACTATCTTTAGTAGCAGTCATGAAAAAAAAATAATGTATTGATAAATGTGACATAAACTTTTAAAAGACTCCAGAACATCCGCTGTACATGTTACCTCTGCATTAAAACAAAAATTACAGACCAGTTTTGTATCAGATAAAAGTACATTTATTACTGGAGGTTGTGTATTATTATGAATAAATTACAGGAAAAGGGTGTAACTGTACTCCGCTACGCATCAGGAAAGCAGCAACAAAAACTCTTTCCCGTGATTTATTCACAATAATGCATGCCCTCTCATACTTTATTGCTTTAGTATCTGGTAGGATATTGTCAGCTTTAGCTTCATAGTTTTATTTAAATAGTTTCACTGAATTATTTATGTATTATAGTTTTTACATTATAGGCACTTGTGTTCTTCAGGCTCTGCAAATCTTTGAGTCTCATGCTGGCTGCCTGGGTCCCATGGAATTCAGACAGTTTTCTTTGCCATACTTAAGGGATATTGCATGCAGAGTAAAGGACAAGCTGAAGCAGTCAGACATAGACAATGTCCCAATGGTGAGTGTCATCTGCTGCGGTAATTACAGTATTTGTGTGTAATGTGGCCAGAGGTTTGGAGCTCCTGTCTTTACTCTGGTTACATTTTAGTGGCGGCTGGCCATTCTCATTCATTCATTATCTGCTTTATCCTTTATCCATATTGCTTCATGCACATCCAGGGGAGAATGTTTCGGGCGCTGGGCAGATACACCCAGGACAGGGCGCCAATCCATCGCTGGGCACATACTCACTCACACAGGCACACTCTATAAGCGGCAATTTTGAGAATTCATTTGACTTGATCCATGTTTTTGGACTTTGGGAGGAAACCGGAGAACCTGGAGGAAACCCACGCAGACACGGGGAGAACATGGAAACTCCACCCAGATGGGCATTCGAACCGGCAATCCCTAGCGCTGAGAGGCGAACGTGCTAACCACTAAGCCACCGTGCCGCCCGGCTGGCCATTCTGAAGGCCTAAAAATATCTGAATCTCAGATTGATGTTAATTATATTTTGTTCATGAATACTCATTAAATAATTAAAAATAATCTGCTGCTAAACAAATGAGAGAACACCACAGGTTAGTATTTCACTATCTGTTCTGTGGCCCGGAAACAATAAATAAGGATCAACTTGTTGCACCAACCAAAGCAGGTGTACTTTGTCAGCATATTCCATTTGATTTTATACTCAGAGAGTTAGTTTCCTAAATAATATTACAATTTTATGAGGTTATTGTTGGTGATATTTTATGTGTGGCTACACAACTTAGCCATCTGCGATGCAACAACACGTTGTACTGCATTTGTTTATGATAAGAAGTTTAGATAGCTATTAAATAGTTGACAGATGGATTAATTAATATGAGATGTAAACTACCACGTAGGTAAGACCATCTCCTGTTCCAATCTAGATGTGCACATAGTAAAGTCAACAAGAGTTAAAACTCCTGGTTTAATTAGTTTTATTTAAATACAAATGATTGAATACACATTTAGTTTTTAATATTGTTTTAGTTATTAATGTTAAATAACCTTTAGAAAGTGACCTTTGCATATTTACCTTAGTAACTCTGAAGATATTGTAGACTGATTCTGTATTTGCATTTCCATCTAATACACAGTAACTTATTCAGTGCATGTTGGGTACCGATAAAGACCTGGTTTCTGAAGTTTACAAACTAAGTCATGCAGAATATATTAAAGATTGTTGTGCATAAGTACTGCATACTTAATACTAATTAGAAAATAAAAATTATACAAGTTTTCAGAGAATTGTGAAATTATAAAAAAATGTTTTAATATACCAGTTTTGCTTTATTTCTGTGTATTTAAAAACTGATTTCCCAAATGTTTGTACAAGTATACTGGTCAGCTGTCCATCTACTTATGTTTTTCTAGTTCAACATGGATATTTATTACTGTATGACTTCTTCGTACAGGAAGTTAGAGAGGATTACAAGTACAATTGTGCATTGGATCCTTTTCCTCAGTAAATAACTTAATAAATAACTGTATTTATTTGACTTGGTTCTTTTTTTTTTTTTTTTTTTAAATCAATTTAAAAAAATGGTCCTCCCACAGTCCAAAAACATGGATCAAGTTAATTCAGTTCTTCAAATTGCCCCATATAGAGCGTGTCTGTG
>JAFMOD010000478.1:669021-681888 GCA_019802435.1 Corydoras maculifer | reverse complement strand
GGTTCTCCGGTTTCCTCCCACAGTCCAAAAACATGGATCAAGTTAATTGAAATCTCAAAATTGCCCCGTATAGAGTGTGTCTGTGTGAGTGAGTGTTTGCCCAGCGATGGATTGGCGCCCTGTCCTGGGTCTATCTGCCCAGCGCCCGAGACGTTCTCCCCTGGATGGGCATGGGGAACCCCACCGCGACCCTAATAGAGGATAAGCGGGAGATAATGAATGAATGAATGAATGAATGTATTGATGAGAGACTTGAACCACTGCCCAAACTCTTCTCCAGCACATTGCAGAAATTCTCAATGGGGTTCTGGTCTGCTTCCCGAAACACACTGATGGAGTAACGTGATGGTTACATATATTCATAAATACTACAGATTTTAAGTCACCGCGAGGTGCAAATGTGTCACCTAGTGAGCTCTGGGACTGGCTCCTGCACTCCCAAGTGACCCAATTATGGTAGGCAGCTTTAAAAACGAATAAGCATATGAATCTTACCATAAAGTTAGTGAAATGGGATGAGAAATTGAGCTTGCGTTTATTTTAAGTGCTTAAAAGAGCAGCTTGAAAAGCCTAAGCTCCAGACACAGATGAGACACAGACGTGTTTCACACTTTATTCATAGAAAAGCACTGAAATTCAACACAAATCATATAAAATGGTAGTAGCATTACATAAATAGTAATAAATTTTTGTTTATAGACATTAGCTCAAGAGGTTGCACAAACCAAAAAAGTTAAACTATACTTTTGTGGCAACAAATACTGGATACCTTTTTCTTAAGTCAGTAGCATGGAGAGGTGACAAAACACTTTCCCCCCCTTAAATTAACGTTAAAACTGAAAAACATACAAAACAAAAAGAAAGAGAAATCAAACAGTAGATTAACTAGTGAACAATCTCTACCAGCGATTATTATTAATTTTCCTTCTAACTCTAGGGACAGATCAGAACACTGGTACAGCCAACACATATAGACAAAGAATAACGGGAGAGAATTGAAACGAATCAAAGCCACAGGACTTTCAGCGATGCCTCTGGTTCAGTTAGGCGAGCTACCGAGGATGCTCGTTTAGTTTTGTGTAGCTACAATCAACCTGCAAACACCACTGAAAAAAAACAAAAGAAGTTGGCCTTGAACATGTTCTTCCTTTCATGGAAGGGAAAGGCTGTGGAAGATTTTCACTGGATTTTGTGTGGCTGAATGTTTGCAGGACAATAAGGACTGGACCTGGGATTGGATGTTGAAACTAAGAAAAGAGTGCCGTCCTTCCAGCCTACCACCAGCATCTTAGAGACCAAGGTTCTAGACAAGCAAAACTTTCAGACCCGGACTAGTCATGTGCCGATAACAGGTTTTATGAGAGGTGGAAACGTTTAAAAACTTTTATCAGTAGCATTCAGTAATAAAGTCCAATTGCAAACTGCTTCACTAAAATTGCATGTACATTTTATACAAAACATTTTAACCATCTGCTATTTCAGCCTTAAAATATGTTCATAATGAAAATACAGTGATATTCATAAAGATGCAACCATTAAAAATTAACCGAGACATACAGAAAAGTCTGCTGTTCAAGGCTTGAGATGTAAACAACTGACAATCACAATATTGGTTTGGGTAGCTGAACAAATTTTGACAAAACCCAAAAGATACTAAATTGTAAGCATGGAATTCTGTTCATTCAACATAGTTTCCAAATAATAATCTCAAGTCTTTTAAAGCCATTTCATGAAACCTAAAAGCACATCAATTTTTAAAATTGTATTGTTTGGTAAACTATTAAAATTATATTAAAAACTTGACACAATTTAGTTTTTAATAATCGGCGAATGCCCAGTCCAGGCAGCTGAAAAGACTTTTCTGGATTGTTCCCTACCACTGATCCAGTGAATCAGTGCATTAAGAAGATGATAAGGCTTCAAGAAACATCCACAGGTCAGTCAAAAGGCCAAAGTCCTTCCCAGTTTGCAATGCGTCCATTCCAAAGAGGGTTAAAAAGGAAGTGGTTCTGCATAGTCAGTTCAAAAATGTCCATCCTTCCTTTTTCTTTCCTTTTTCCCTTCAGGCTTTACACACAACATGCTTCAAAGTGAGTGAAATATATATATAGATATAGATATATAAAAAACTGAAAAAAAACAAGAAAAAAAAAAAGAACTGTTCACAGGAGCACCTGAGAAATGCTTTTCAAAGTCTTTATGCCATCACATTCCCAGCCCACAAATAATTCAAGTATCTGAAAGGAAAACAACGAAAAGAAAAAGCAAACCAAAAGATAATGATCATAAATAATTAGAACTTTACATTTTTGTGAATTGACACTTTCATATTTACAATATCTTAAATGCTTATGCTACTTTTTGTTTTATTTCTTTAAGTGATTTCCCTGAGAACTGAGTTAAGCGTCTTGTCCTTTTCTCTCTGGTTTCCGTCTGTCTCCGAGCAGCTGAGTGCTTTCTATGAGTTGGGAACTGGGGGGTGGGCACTTGTGGGAGGTGGCATGGTGTGGAATGTGGAAGATTCTTTTAGGATATTTTTATACAATTTATACATTTTCTAAATTTCTCTAAACATGACCAAATTTTGTCTAATGATGCATCACTTTGCGAATTCAGACTTGGTGTAAAAGGGGGCCAGATTTTTTTGAAGTGCTCAGATTACAAGACTACATCTACAGCTATTTCACCATTTTTTGTTTCTTTACATTTTTTTCACTTACAAAAATGTAGGCACATGCTAACAATTGGTGTATCAGACCTTGGGTGTTGAAAAGTATCCTTACAAAGCCACTATTTCAATGGGCTATTTCTATAGCTTGATAAAATCCTAATATTGGTACACATGAAAAATGTACATGCCTTTCTATACCTTCTGCACCACCAAAAGAAAGAAAAGAATATTTAGTCATCTTTTAAAAGACAAGAGAAGGTTTTTTTATAAAATCCTAGTACTTGCTCATCTCAGGCATGGAGGGGTGGCTCTTGATAGGATTATTCAACTGCTTATTTATACATGTTAAACTAGGAGGAGCAATAAAAGAGGGTGGCATCTGTGGCTCGTCTAACGTCTGGCATAATAATAGCAATTTCTTTTCAATATAAACTTTATAATAAATTTAGTTTATGAATCGCAAATGCAAGTTTTCATAACTCTGTATACAAGTGCAAGAACGGCTTCATAGGCAGTTTTACTGCATGGCTACAATAAAAAATTAAAATAATGATCTTATCAAATGTAAATCTATTATGGTTTGCAGATTTGAATTAAATGGCCTGATGTGAGATCTTGAGAGGAAGAGTGGACATGCCATTCATGTCATGTAGATATGGTGAAATGGTTGAAACAAAAATGTACAGGCAAGCAATTCTAAATGCTTAATATTTATATATTAAGAGACAAATGTGTGGTTTGTCTAACAAGATAGAGTTTAAAAACAAAACACTATAATAACTGCAAATGTTAATCACAAATTGCTTGAGATAAATTCTAATTGTATATGTTACAATATTTAAATAATGCAAAATTTAAAAAAGATAGTGGGGCAGGCTTTAAACTACATTGCCATGCTGCAAGTGGAACCTGAATATAATCTGGTAGGTGACACATACAAAAGAAACCTCCTTCTCAGCAGAATCTCAGAGTCTTCAATGCATTTGCGAGGCATAAATATATCTTTTACTTAAAAACAAGAAAATACTTCACATACAGTTCAATGAGGAGCACCTCTATTTTTTCATGGTACCTTTTGGAGCAAGGTCTTGCCCTTATCCTATTAAAGCTGTTTTTTAAAATACGAGCGAGGTATAACACTGAGTTTTATTTTTCTTTCTGTTTTCGGAATGACTGCTCCGAGTGTTGGAGCAATTTGTTGAAACAATGATAAACGATAATAACCACCAATCACCACCATGGAAAAGGCTCAAAGTACTGCCTGTCATTTGGTTACTCTTTATGTGCCACAAAACTTCGGTAATAAAATAACAAGTGAGCATAAGTGGAAATAAAGTTGTTCTTGCCTCCACAGTCAATTAAGGTGGTTGATCATGTAATGCAAAATCATATCAAACAAAGAACAAAAAAAATGTACAAAGGATGTGGAATATACAGTAAGGAAATAATGCCTTAAATAAAACTAGGCGTGACATCAGTCAGCCAAAACGTTCACGGACGAGCATCATGAGCTTCTTTTTGCCCTTGTAGATCTGCTTGAGGTTATCAATGAACTGAGCAAACTGGACGTGTCCGTCGTGTGCCATTAAGAATGTGTCACGTGCCTTGCCCAGGAACTCTATAAACTCACCGTAGTGACGTGGGCTGATGTGTGTGAGGCGAGAGTGCGTGGTGCTAATGTAAGCGCCTATTGCGGCATCCAACAGTTGGCGCAAGGGTGCCTTGTCCGTGCTCATCAGTTTACCAGAGCTGCGCCGGCCAGGAATGCCGGCTAACCCAGGTGCCGTTACCGTGCAGCGACGCAGGATGTCGGAAAGCACAGTGGCACAACGCACACCCTTTACCACCAGAGGCACCATGGCACCCAACTCGTTCTTGCCCAAAGAATGGCTCAGCGCACATGCCCACAAAACATCGTTGATAGCAGGATGAGTGTCCTGGTTGTATGCCAGACTCACATGTGCCATGGCCAGCGACGCTAGCTTAAAAGCACGTAGCGGGTAGCCGCGGTGCTCCATGTATCGTGCGATGGTGAACAGCTGGGCATGTGTCATGGCTGTTGCTGCGGCATCCACAGCAATCTGGTAGGCCGTCTCAAAGGCCACGTGTTCCTTTTCACACAGAGTGAGTGCTGACAGAGCGCAGTTAGCTGGGTCCTTCATGGCACACTGCAGTGCCAGCGTTCGGGCACAGCTCGCCAGTTCCTCTCGCTGCCCATAGTCCAGGCTAAGGCGAAGTGCTGTGCCATGAGACATGACCGCTGCTGCGACAATGCTTGTAGCCTCTGTTGGAGTGAAGAGTGTATACCAGCTCTGAAGGATGCTCACCAGGGCCCTCAGACCTAAAGTAAAAAGAAAAAAAAAGATAGATAAAAAAAAATATTTTTAATTTCATTAACATATAAAAATCAAACTACACAATTGCTTTACATACATTTAAAATGAGTTCAAATCCAAATTAAAAGCATACAATTAAGGCAACTAAACTTTTCTTAATTTTTTTTATTTACTTTTGGTGGCGACCTAAAACATGAAAATTGTCCTCTACAGAAAAGGGATGTGGACAAGGATCAAGCTTGAAAGTTAATCCATCCGGGTTAGCTCAGTGGTTAGGGTGTTGGGCTATCAATCTGAAGGTTGGGTGTTCAAATCCCAGACCCACTGAAGTTGCCAGTGTGGGTCCTTGAGCAAGACCCTTAACCCTCATTGCTCCAGGGATGTTGTGATTAACCCTGTGTTCACCTTGTAAGTCGCTTTGGATAAAAGCGTCTGCTAAATGACCCAATTTAATTTAATTTAATTTAATTTATCCTATATTAGGCCACATATTGCTGGGCACACAATCACAAACACATACACACTCTATATGGGGCAATTTGGAGAAGTCAATTGATCCATGTTTTTGGACTGTGGGAGGAAACCGGAGAACCCGGAGGAAACCCACACGGGCACGATCAGACAAGTAATATACAACTAAAATGTAGTATTATTTAAACCAGTAGATAGCTTAGACTTTAATACAAATAAATCTGAGATTTTACAGGTATGTCTATGCCACCAAATACAAGCACCAAACATTTAGTTAATTAGCAAAGTAAAATAAAATTCATATCTATGAGAGTAAGTCTAAAATGATCTGCAATTTGGTTACATTAAAACATTTGTTTATTGCATTGACGTGAGTTCTATTCTGAAAGTTGTGAATATATTCTGCAACAAGAGAGGGGATCATTTATTCTTTTTTTTGTTTATTATTAGATATGCATTAATGAAATATTAGGTTTAAATCTTATCGCCTCAGCAAATCATATATGTACACACAAATGAAATACAGACCAACTTCAGTAGCACAGGTGACAAGCCAGCGCACCATCTCTCTCCGTCTCCAGTTCAGAGTGGATAGAGTCATTCTCATTACCTTCAGAGAAACAACATGCTGTTAGGCCTAAGAGAGAGCAGGCAGTAAGCCAGACACACAATATAACTATGAAGTTTTGAAACTAACTATGAAAAATAACTACGAAACAACTATGAAAACTTGCAAAATACATTTAAATATATTTTGTCTACACCCAAAGTGTATAATTAATTTAAATCTCTGTTTACTTGATTAAGCCAAGCACACAGTTCTTCATCATAATGTTTACTAAATTCACAAAAGCCATCACAATACATGAGTTACTTATGTGTCATAATACTTTATAAACAATTAAAATTTTAACTGTTAACTTTACAAATTCAAATCATGCTGTACATATGAAATAATGATTTTAATAACTAGAAATAGCAATAAAATAAAAAAAAAAAAAAAACAGTTCGGTAGACCTCCCAAAACACAGGTAAGCAAATTTCTGACAAGTGCTTAATTTGGCAATTAGTCAAGAATAGCTACCGCTTCAGAATTCCTATTAAAAGTAATGAATCAGTGAATGCCAGACTCAACGTGAAAAATTTTAAGCATACATCCGCACACACTTACCTGCAGGCCGAGCTCAAGAGCTACGTTAAGTAAGGTTATGTCAGGTGGGCTGTCAGCAGGCGTGGCGATCTTGAAAGCATCCTGGGCCAATTTGAAGATGAGTGATGAGGAATGGATGTTCTTCTGAATGGCCTCGAGGACTGTACGCAGCCTAGGCATGTCTCCTGTTTGAATCAGTTACATTAAAGTTTACATTATGATGGGCAGGCAGATTTCTTTAGTTTTTACTCTAGTATTAAATTGTCTACTATTCAAACCTTGTGTGTATATCTGTTTGAACCTTACCCTTGGCTGCGGTGAGCATGGTGGATGCCAGCTCACACTGCTGGGACTCCAGGTGGCCAAGGGTAAACCATCGCGGGTATCTGCTTGGAACAATTGAGATTCCATGGTGTGGGTGACCCACATCGCTAGAAGGAGCCGTGGACTCCAGCACAGGCAGCCTGCAAGCCATAAACGTACACACATGATTACAAAACACTTCTTAAAATATCTTTGACCTTCTGTACACATCTTTGTTTATTATGCAACTTTGTATAGAAGTAAAAAGATTGTGACTAATACACACAGTCCTCTCAGTTATTACTCCACACCAAAGCTATTGGCACCCCTGATTATTAAACCGTTCTATTTGTATTAGTATATTACGGATATTAAGACAAAATTGTTTTTTGTCATGTACCCCAAAGATGGTCATTTTTGACCATCAAACTTTTTTTTTTCTGTACCAGTTTGTTTCCTAAACTTAGGTACAACTTAAACCAATATGATTGTGCCACCAGTTTCTAGTCTGCAATCAGACTTCTTGGGAGTACATTTGTGTAATGCTCATTTCACTGAACAATGATTGTTTTGTAAACACTTGTTGCAAATCAGAGATGTTATTCTGATTATTTATGTTATCCCATGAAATGACTGACATTAGGGATTAGTGAGGATCATGATTTTGGGATTATTTAACTTCTGTCTGTAGAGTAAGAATCAGATGATTCAAAAGTTTGATAAATGTTTTGTGCTGACTAATAAAAGTTTAAACTGTGGCCAACACACACTCTTTAACTGAGCATGTAGCCTTATTTTCAGCCCCCACAGGGACATAAGTTTGATTAGCTTGGTGTTCAAGCTGAGGTTGCAGTTGTGGTTTGTTCCCCTGTGCTAGGAGCGGTGTTATTGATCCAGGGTGAGAGACTCCTCTAAATTGGAGATGGAGCATTAAATGAAAGAAAAACACTGACAAAGAAATAGGGTAAAGGATTGATACATTCACATTGTTCATTTTTGTATGTCAGTGTATTGAATTATAAAATACACAGTCATGGAGACTTCTGCTCTACTTAATATTCTTTAGACTCTTTTTTGTTCTCAACCTTTCTTATTTCTATAATGCTTGAAGTACTATACTTAATACTATAATTTAAAAGCATTCTTATTTAATTTAACTGAAATCCAAACCATGTTGGTCAATTTGGTCAAGAAAACCATCACAGGGAAAAACTAACAAAAACGAATAATTTATAAAATTAAAACTAATAATAACAAATTGGCATTACTAAGGAGTTCAATTTTAACTATAAAAATCATACAGTTCGCAAAGTTAAGTCTAAAGTTCTAGAGTCTAGAATTTCTTTAATGAAACGATAATTCTATTCAACTAACCAAACTTTTTTTATTTTACTACAGCATGTCAAATGGAACTTGCCTCATGGCACGTAGGCCTATCTTGTAAGCCAGGTCAGCATCATGTGGAAGGAGTGCTGTGAAGAGGTACTTGGCAAACGTGTGCATAGGGATGCTCTCTCTATGAATAACTTCTCCCAGACCACTGAAAGGGCCACCTGCACACAAAAACACAATCAGCTACTATCTAAAAGAGACATGCTTTATTCCTGCATGACTACAATGAGCTCTTTTAACTTTAATGCAGTGTACCTTCCAGCAGCAGTACTGCCTGCTTGCGGAGTGTATGCACCAGGAGTTCGTCGAGCTCTAGCTCTTGCAGCTTTGCTACAATCTGCTCCTCATTACGGCACACTTTATCCTGAGCGTACAAGCCCTCAGGCATCAGTCTTTGCTGCCCCATGCCCATCAGAGCCACCTCCAATGCCAAGGCTAGATAAGACTCACCGGCATCTGGGCTGCCCCAGACAGGAACATGATGGTATACTGGGGACTTGGGCTCTCCTGAATCTAACAACAAAATGAAAATTCAGTTTAGTGATTTCATGTGTTTTGTACCTGATTCAAACTAAACAAATGCATATGAATGTTTTAGCATCGGTAGAATGTAATCTGACCACATGTTTGGTAATTATTGGCATCAAGTAATAAAAAAACATATAACTAATATTTGGTTTAATATAAATGAAAGAATAGACAAAGACAAAAAACTCTACTAGTTCTAATTCAAATTATAAATTGATTAGGAATCATGATTATGTGTAATGTAATAAACATTTTGCAAGAACAAATTAAATAAATATAACAATGGTAATATTATTTTCAAACATCCTATTATTATAAGTACTAACATTCTCAATTTTTTGGTCTTTGGGTCCTCTGATTGGATAAGCTGTTAAGCCTCACCCACTGATATATATGCCAATGTTTCCAAATGTGTGATGGATTCAAACAAAAGCCTGTGCGAGTGCTTCACTGCTCATAATCATCGTACCACTTGGCTGCATTATTCCACCTAAACAATAGCTTCCTGTTGGGGTCTTCCAATTGTACCACAATAGATAATACTCGCTTAGATCCACAGAGCGAAAGTAAATGTAGAATGATTGGATACATTTACTTTAGTGTTCAGTCAGATTGACCTCTCTGCTACAAAAGAACTAACCACCACCTCCCCCTGCCTCAAATACACACCCACACATACACAGAATGCTAGTGTCTTAAAATATATGAAAAGCAATAAAGAGCTAATCCAATTCCTTCCACATTCACACACAAGCAAGCCATTCCCTCTTCCCTCCTGAATTTACCTCCAGTATCCATAGCGTTTTCATCCTCCACTCGACAAGTCTCGGTGAGGGTGGCAAAAAGGCAACCAATGGGGTCAAGAGGGTGACCCACCCATCCCTCCAGATTAGTAGTGTTGGTCATACCCCTCTGCAGCAGCTCTGCACAAACAGGGTTAAGAAGCGGTCACAAAACTTGTACTGAATTATTTTTGTGGACGTTTTTCTACTCCAACATGATGTGTTATGTGAGCAGATAAGCAAAACCTGCTTGTATGCAGATTAGTTGTGCAACCTTGGAATACCTTTCTTTTGATGTTTGTAAATGTCGAGTTGGCGTTGTTGCTGTAGACGAAGTGTGTTAATGATGGCAACAGCCAATCGCAGGGCTTCTCGTGGGTAACCATGAGAACGCAGGGCATCTACCCTGGCACATGCAGTGGGCACGTGATCTGCAAAAAAATAAAAAGGTCACATGACATCTTATCCCATTTGAATAAAGTTAGGTGTCTAGTTAACAGTAGCAGCCATTTTCCCAGTTTGTCTTACCCAGCCAGAGCGGCAGACCTTGTGGGTTAAACAGTAAGCTCTCTCCCTCTCTCTGATAGGCAGGAGAGACATAGAAATCACTGCTGATTATTCGCTGAAGGTGGCTGTCCTGCCAGTGTAAGTCACAAGCCTCCATAGCACGAGTGAATACTGTCCTCCTGGGTCTGGCCAGAGAATCTGAACATACATATAAAGATAGGGTCAGAATTAATGAATATAACTCATTCTGGCTGCATCCTAAAAGTTAAGAAGTTTACCAGTTTAAGGCCAGTGAGTCTACTGACTTTTAAGGCAAGGGGTCAAGCATACATCTTAAATGCAAGAGCAGAATTCCTCAAGTGCAAACAGACAGCCTTTGTGCTAATAGACAGACTTTGTAGTTCTACAATTACAGACTGTATTTCATCGGTTTGTGGACTACGGTACTGTGTTAGTCCCCTTTACTCTGTTCTGTAATGGTCAGGACCCCAATAATAGCAGCACCACAGAGAAGATATTGTTTTGTTGGTGCATTACTCTAATTCACTGAGTCACTGAGGTGTTTAAATGAAACTATAGCAGCACTGCCACACTTAAACTGTAAAGAACGGACAATAAATAATCCACCACCCCAAATTATAACTTATGTGATGGTCCTGACCAACAGGGGACTGACAGAAAAACAAAAAAAAACAGGTTTACTATTTTTAAAAATTTTAATTATAAAAGTATAACTATATGGTAAGTGAAGAAAATGGACAATGGAGCAAGAAGGCCTGTTAGTGTCTAAGCCTTTAACTGGTGCTGTAACTTTTTTTTCCTTCAAAATTGGACAGGAAACACAAACAAATTATTCAGTAACATTACATATTGAGGCTATAATAAGTTAAAATAAAGTTTACAACTGCTAACAGTGCTAGTTTCTTAATACCCACCATGTGCCAGGTTGCTCTGAGGCAGTGCGTTGGTAATGTTGGGAAGATCACTGCCATAGTTTCCATCCTCCAGTGGACAAATGTCCATGTCGCTCCACTTTTTCAGTTGTTTTAACCAGGCTGTCTTCTCCTCGCTTTTACAGTGGGGGTTCAGCACAATGCACACCCACAATGCACCTGCAGCACAATGCGAGAGAATATTGAGATTACTGAATTGTACTATGAGAAAATGCATTAGCACAGTGCAATTAAGTATGCGAGTGTGGGGATGAGGGTTGAATTATAAATATATATAAATAAGTGGTTTAAACAGCCACTAATGTCATACTGTTAAGCATTGAACATGCATACACCAAGAGCGTTGCACTGTTAATTCCACTGATATCATAAAGCCAACAAAAATATTAACAGATCACTCAGATGCACTATCTATCATGTATTTAACATGTATCAAACAAATATATATATATAGCGGCACGGTGGCTTAGTGGTTAGCACGTTCGCCTCTCAGCGCTAGGGATTCCCGGTTCGAATCTGGGTGGAGTTTCCATGTTCTCCTCGTGTCTGCGTGGGTTTCCTCCGGGTTCTCCGGTTTCCTCCCACAGTCCAAAAACATGGATCAAGTTAATTGAATTCTCAAAATTGCCCCATATAGAGTGTGTCTGTGTGAGTGAGTGTGTGCCCAGTCCTGCCCAGCGCCCGAGACGTTCTCCCCTGGATGGGCATGGGGAACCCCACCGTGACCCTAATAGAGGATGAAGCGGGAGATAATGAATGAATGAAATATATATATATATATATATATATATATATATATATATATATATATATATATATATATATATATATATATATATATATATATATATACACACACATACACACACACACATATATATATATATATATATATATATATATATATATATATATATATATATATACACATACACATACACACACACACACACACACAAGTTTAAAAAAAAGTATTTTGTTCACTTTTCAAAGGTATTTAGAGTGTGTGCAATTTGCAATTTTCTGCCCATTCAGTCAAAAAGAACACTTGCATGGTCATGCACAGAGTGAGGCCTAGCTTGTAATCAATGTTCCAATTCATCCCAAGGGTATTATTCACTGGGCTGTGTACTTGGGAACATACATACAGGAACAGGAAAGGGGCCTCCATATACTCCCATCACAAAGTCAGATGCATATAAATGAGATGTTTTATATAAGATCAATCCATAAAAAGGGGTCTTGCATAAAAGAAGGTTGAACCGCTGGCCATTTTATATAGCTTGATCTTAAGGAATGAAAATAGACTTAAATTATACTCAACTTGTCCCAATACATTTCGTTAATGTAAATTTATGAGCAAACATACTAATTTTTTTATGCAAGTGCCATGGTTTAATGCAATTTTATATTTTAACTTTACGTTTTAAAGGAAAATATCACACTTTTAACTTCTTTATATTTATTTTACAGCCTCAGTTACTAGTTGTTACCTCACTAAGATTTTATGAAATTACTAATAAAAGCTTTTAAATAATAAAATCATCAAATAAAAATTCATTCATTCATTCATTCATTATCTCCCGCTTATCCTCTATTAGGGTCGCGGTGGGGTTCCCCATGCCCATCCAGGGGAGAACGTCTCGGGCGCTGGGCAGATAGACCCAGGACAGGGCGCCAATCCATCGCTGGGCACACACTCACTCACACAGACACACTCTATAGGGGGCAATTTTGAGAATTCAATTAACTTGATCCATGTTTTTGGACTGTG
>JAFMOD010000478.1:575662-662574 GCA_019802435.1 Corydoras maculifer | reverse complement strand
ACAAAGTATTGACTCAGGGGGGCTGAATAATTTTGCACATCGCACTTTTCAGTTTTTTATTTGTAAAAAAATTGTTGATTCATGTATAACTTTCATTCCACTTCACAATTGTATACCACTTTGTGTTGGTCTTTCACATTAAATTCCAGTGAAATATATTTATGTTTGTGGTTGTAATGTGACAAAATATGGAAAAGTTCAAGGGGTATGAATACTTTTGCAACCCACTGTACATTTAGCATGACTGGTTTGAACCTCTTTATTTCTACAGCATGGCATTTTATCATAATGGGCCTCCCACAAGCCATCACAATAAAACAGATCGCAAAGCATGAAAACATAGAAATCTGTGTGTTCTTTGTTGACTTTTCCCCCCTGACCTTGCCATGAAGATGTAAAGGCAGACACCTTATCCAAACATTTTATAATGACTTTTTGATAGTTAACTGTTGTCTTATGCATGCCCTGAATGTTTCTTGGCATACAGATAAAGTCAGAATCGTTGAGCTTGGTGTACATCTTGGCTGTGAACATTAAAAAGCTATGATAGCTTTGTCGCTCATTTTGTTGGAGCATAAAAAGCTCATCAAGCCAAGCTAAACATATGGCCATGGATGAAAATGTAGGCTAGTTCAAATGGGTGTTGAACACAATGTGTTCAGGCCCAGTGAACATGCATAGACCCTGGAGGAGTGTTTTGCTAATACAATCAGCTGAGGCTTGAATGGTCTTGTCTCTAATTACAGAGTATCATCCCCCCTTGCAAACTTAGCAAACTTCTCGGTCTCTCCCCTCCCTCCCAAGCTCAAATACCCTGTGATCCCCTCTATGCTTTACTAATCTGGCCCTGACCTGCTTTATTTGCCCCAGTCCTGCTGTGCTTCGGGTGCCCTGGGTTTCCCACCCCCTCTCTGTGGGTCTGTCTAGGCCTCGGGCTGGGCCTTGGCTCACTATAACAAGCACAAAAGGGCCAACAGCAGCGATCGGGCGTCAGCTTGGAAGCAGGGGCCTGGCGGAGAATAGAGCATCATGGCATGCCAGTAGTTGTCAACGACTTCAGAGTCAATGTAGTGCAATATTAAACACAAAATAATCACTGATCTGTCGCCACTAATCAGTACATGTAATTCAGAAGCTCACAACATGAAAAATTATTAAATATTTTAACTGCTTTATGCATATATATTTAAACACACACATGCATACACAATATATATTTTAATAGACAAGATTAGCTATTTATTTAGATTAGCAGATCTATTTGTTTCTAAAGCTCCCTTAGGCAATATTTTGGGGCCCTATTTCCGACCAAAACGAGCGAAATGTGAGGGGGAAAAAACATGATCATAGAACATATGCACCTTCCCTAGATGTCCCCTAGAAGCATCATCAAAAACGCATCAGTGCATTAGCCCCACCCCTTCACAGCTCTAATAAAGCCCGAAAATTGCCCCCCATAATTTGCATGGCTTTCTGGTCTAATAAAGTCACCAGTGCAAGACAAAGCCACTTCGCAACACCCCTATGCATGTGTGCAGATGGTCTGCTGTGCATATAAAATGCTTGATGCTATCTATGTTTCTGATGCAACAAGGAAGACAATCTATTTAATTTATTGGGGGTTTCATTGTCGCATCTAACTGGCCTTTTTCATTCCTGTTTGCCATGTGTGCACATTGAGATGCCCTAAAATTTAGGACCATCAAGGATTCCCAAAAGTACTTAACATCTAAATATCGGGTCTGTTTTCATTTGGATAATGAGGATACCAGAAAACCTAGGAGAAGAGCTCTGCAAAGAATCTTGCATTCATTCTCTCACACATGTGCATGCATATTGAAGAAAAGCAAATGCTCTGTAAACAATGCTGCACAATGCACCCTCACCACAAAGAAGTGCATTTTGCCAAACAGCCGGTCATTCAAAAGGCATCCAAAGAGTGGCCTAACAATGACACAACCTCACTACAGCAAGCAGAGATCGAAAAGTTCATTAAGAATAGTGCTTAAGTTTTTAAGAAAACACTGACCCAATTTTACTGTTTCAGTCTTGCATAAAAAATATCCAAAACAAAATCTATATAAAATCTGAATTCTACGATATACCATGAACTTTAACGGAGCTCCTGGGAAACTGAAATACCTCAATATGTTAAACTGTTGATTATTTGTTCTTTTTAGGTCAATTGTCTATCGTTCAAAACATGATTAGCTCTTTAATTGTTTCACATTCATTTTGTTACTGCACAAAAGTACAATACAACAGATAACTGTAAACTTATCTTAGCTACAAAATCTAAATAAAATCATTCATTCATTCATTTATTCATTATCTTCTGCTTTATCCTATATTAGGGTCGCGGTGGGGTTCCCCATGCCCATCCAGGGGAGAACGTTTCAGGCGCTGGGCAGATACACCCAGGACAGGGTGCCAATCTAATCGCTGGGCACACACTCACTCACACAGACACGCACGCATACACACTCTATATGGGGCAATTTGGATAACGCAATTGACTTGTTCCATGTTTTTGGACTGTGGGAGGAAACCGGATAACCCGGAGGAAACCCACACAGACACAGGGAGAACATGGAAACTCCACCCAGATGGGGATTCGAACCGGGAATCCCTGGTGCTAAGAGGCGAACGTGCTAACCACTAAGCCACCGTGCCGCCCTCTAAATAAAATCATATTTATATAAATTCACATTTTGAACCTCATACATGACCTCATGACATGGACAAATACTACTTTTAATGCTGGACAACCAAAAATTTGCCACAAATAACAAAAATGTGCAACGATTACTATTAAGCATATTTATTATAAGTTATAGCAGACAAAAGGTTACGGTATGGCAATTGTCCACAGACCCAATCTAATTCAGCCACCTGCAACAATGCAATTAAACCTTATTTGAGCTTTATGATGCTGCAGCTGCTTTAAGTGCTCAGACACTTGTACGAAAGAGACAACACTAGCATTCGTCCACTGTTTTCTAGCACCGCACTAGCCTCTCATACAATGGCGGCTTGATTACAGAGTAATGCTCCTTCTTCAACATTTAAAAGGCAAAGGCCATCTGTAAGTCACTTTAAGCTAAATTATGCATGTTTAAGTGCTGCTTTTACTAAGCAGGGACAGTAGCACTAATACTTGCAGCTCAAACCCAACTTTGAAGGGCCAGGAACGCAGAGAAAGGGCACAGGATAGACATTAAAGCCTGTATTCAACTTTAAAGATAACCAAATTAATATATGAATCAATAGTGAATACCCTCATTATTAACTCATCTGTAATATGTGGACATTTGACATGCTTGGTATGTTTTGACTTAAGTCAGTGCTGCATTTCTAGTTTCACCAAATGCGTCTGGGATTAGCCTCATGCAGTCATCATTTTTAGGTGTACATCAAGGTTGGATGGCACCATTTCTACGGTTTTCTTCCCCATGCCATATACATGGATTCAAGGTGAATTTGCTGCTCTGCATTGGCCTTATCTAACTGCTTCTATATAGTGTGTCTGTGAGTGAGTGTGTGTTCAGCAATGGATTGGCACCCTGTCCTAAGTGTATCTGCCTTGTGCCCGAAACATTGTACTCTGAATGGGCACGGAGAACTCTATCCGACGGAGCAACATGTGAACCTAAAAAAAAATTGTGCACTACATAGAAACCCATGAAACACTGCATGTACATCTGCATTAACAAAAGCAGAAAAGGATGTAAATAAAAACGTTTTTATTAATGCCCTGAAATGAATTACCAAATACGTTGATAAGTCTAAATATGTACTAATATGTACTGGCCTTAAATATGTATGTTTTCTAATACATGCAATCATAGCACATGCTAACATATAATAAAAGGTTTACAGTAGATTACACACATTTAAAACTGGCAATACATTTTTAAACAAACATCTAAATGGTCCAGAATCTTAGATCAAAAAGTGGTGCAATTTTCTGTAGCTACAGTCAACAAAAGTTTATACATACACTTCACTTACTTATATTTTGTTTGCAATTTTTTTTATGTTGGCACAACGTGAGAAAACATCAAATATCTAAAACTTTCAAATTCCTTCTCCACTGCCAAATAATTGTTTAGTTACGCAAACTATGCACAAGTGTACACAGCAGTCAATGACAACACACCACTTTCAATAGGTAGGAAAATGTGCAAAAGAAAAACAAGCTGAAACTGCCTTCCTCTACAAGGTCACTGGTATCACTGAGGCAAAACTTGGCACAAATTAGAAACTTGGGATAAAGTGTAGCATTGTGCCAGCTGGCATAGATGACTCTTGACACAATAGCTATGGTGTACAGTGAAAGTGAAAAAGATCTGCAGGCGGACAGGTATATAGGCTTTAGAGATCAGCCAAACAAAGATGAGACAGGGAGCAAACATGTGTGAACAGTAATGAGTTTTCAAAGAATGGAAGAATGGACAGTGTGAGTGATGTAATATTGCCTGAGATTAAAGGACTCAGTAAGGTCTCGCAGAGCTTTTGACAAACAGAAGCAACAACTACCACACTTTCACACAAACAAGACTGCTGCATTTGCTCGTGTGCTAGAATAGAGGATGGAATTCCACACACCCTCGGCTGAAGTGCTCTGAAGGGCTGGGCTTCGGGGTTTCCAGTTACCACCGAGTGGAAGCACATCTGACATGGCACCATTAGTGCCACACAGCACAGACAAGCTCCGTGATCCCTGTGGAATTCTGCTTCATGTCACTACAGCCTGAGTTAACAGTTAAGATAATGAACATTAGGTTAATTTCACCCAATTTAAAATCAAACTTCATTAATTTTAAATGCCAATCTACACAATACAGAATAGTTGAGTAATTATAGATAAAAGCAAGAACAAATAGTAAAACACAGTATTTCATTAAACCAGCCACTCACGCATTCTTGTCTGTTTTAATACTCATAAAAACTAATCTGGGACATTTTTTAAAATTAGGTTGGCAACAGGTGCTGAAAATTATTCCTGTGCTCACTTGGCAAAAAGAGGGGAAATTCCCAAGACAGGTCACCGGATCATCAGAGTGCAAAAATATTCACAAAACAAACATTCCTGCACCACCAGGAACAGTTTCGGACTAGATCTACAGAACTTTAAAACTTTTTTTTAATGAAAGTAATATCTACGTAGCTTATCTATATTCTCTTTCTCTATTATCTAAATAAACGTATCACATGACTTCATTTACACAGGCATGTGGATACAGGATAATCAGAAGGCAAATATCTCTTAACAGCTGGTTGCTTACTTACATAAAATACAATAATCAATTAAGGAACATGAGAAAGACAACCATGAAGAAAAAGTGGTTTCAGACTAAAAACAGATTCAGTAGCAATTTTAGCAATTCAGTGGCTCAAAGATTCTGATGTGATGTGTATCTCAACTGTAACCACAATAATTCATTACAAGAGGAACACATGTACTTTTGCTAATATTTGAAAGCCATGCATGTGCAAAATAAAAACAAAATGCACACATACAAAGAGAACATGCAAACTTTACAGAAAGCAAATTGAGCAACAAGGTTTAACTGCCTTGCTCATTGGCAACTTTGACTCTAGCTTAACAATCTAAACACTGAGCTACCACAATGCTTAAAAAATAAATAAATAACAGACCTTAGGAAACTTAACAAAAAAACTCAAACTGTATAAAGGTTTCCCATTTTTAAAAATAAAGCTTTATGATTTTTCAAAGGAAAAAAAAAAAAACTATGGTTGGCCCTCGGCGAAGCCACGTGCCAGTAATAATGACACATGCCGACTATCCTGGTACTGAGTAAAAAGGGGTGGGGGGTGTATGTACATGTGCTTGTGTGTGTACATGCACAAGATTTTAAATGTATTGCATTACTGAAATTCCATAGGCACACTGCCTCTCTCACCAAGGCAACAAAACGAAGTCTCTGTGGACTTTAGCAAGTCAGGAGGAGTGGGTGGAGGACTATGCCATCAATAGAGGAAAACCAGGCAACGTGACAACTTTAAGGATTTACTACAGGATAAAGCAAACCAGGGCAAAAGAGAGAGAGAGAGAGAGAGGCAAAAGAAAAAGAGATGGACCATTTATGTTTGTGGTGTGTGTAAGACACTGAACAAAACTTTAATAAAGTGGATAATCATCCAGCTTCTCACACTAAATTCAGCAAAGTCCATAAAACCTAACACACAATACATGTAGTGCAGAATTCTAGGGCACTTTACATTAGGACAGATTCCATCTACCACAAAAAATGTGAAAAAGATTCATTAAATATTGGCTACATGTAAAAAAAAAAAAAAAAAAAAAGTGGTGATCTCGAAACTTACCATGCAGTGTTAACTAGCTTATATTTAACAGTGCAATGTAGCAAAGTACTTGAGCACTGTGACTGAACAGAAACCACTGGGTGCCCACAGACAGCACTGAGACATCATTCCCACCCTCAGGGCAGTGTGTGCACACAGTACAGTACTAACACACTGTAGCCTGCACATTGTAACTGAATATGCTAAATACAGTTTTGTACAAGTGAAAACCTTTCAGAACATTCCCTAGTTCTGCTACCTAAACAGCCGCGATCTTCAAAAACTAATCTTCTGTAAGAAGAGTAAACGAGAGCAGCAAAATCGCTGCAAAGTACCATGTTAGCCTGCAGAGTCAGCGTGATGGACCCAAAAACACACCAATTTCAATATTTTAGTAGTATTCATTATATATTATTAATGTTCTTCATTACATTGCTTCCGAATTTAATTATCAATACTATTAAAACTTATATTAATGCATTAGCAATAGTAAAAACTGTAATATTCATGCCAATAAAGCAACAGATGTCCTTTCCCTTCATTTCATATTTGTTCGTCAGTTATAAACAAATCCATCTGATGGGGCAGAATGAATCCTAAAATCATGTAATACAAATTAAGAAAGTAAAAGGGGGATGGGAAGATGGGAAGCCACCCATCTTATAGCACAAATCTTCTTAAAGCAACCTTGGACATTATATTTATTGTTATTTTGCTAATAACTACAAAGCGGCACCTATGACTGATGATTGATGAAGGAAAGATTTAGGACACTGATTCAAACAGAATACTGCAAACAGAATGCATTAGAAAGATTTATTTTCAACAGCCGTTTTGCCCTTTAGAGGTCAATTTATCTCTCTTAGCTAAACCATTAAAAGTGTGTGGGGGGATAAATCTTTGGTTAAAAACAATGAAACTAATGCATGAACGGCTGTACTCAAACCTGTGCGAAGGGGTGCTGCTGGTGGACCTGCCAATTCTGGTGTTCTCTGATAAATGCCAGTCAGACTGCATGGTGCTGGGTTAAGTGTAAAAATTCTAAATGCAGTTGTTGCCATAATCACATATGCATTTTGTATAGACACCTATCCAAAGTGAAGGTAAAAGATAATCTAATTTTGCCCAGTACTGGTTTCATTGCAGGGTCCTAATTCAGATTTCGCTGAATTATTTTAATTCACAACTTTTGGAAAAATATCTGTAATGTCTATGAAATGCTGATCAATATTGAGCAAGAAGGTCTGGCTTAACTGTGACATCCCAATTCATACCAAAGCTCTTTGCTAGCTCTGTAGTTAAGGGTCTGGGCAGACCACTGAAGTTTGCCAAATATTTATGTATGTATATTTTTGTTATTCCACATAATGTAATCATGCAGCTATGTCCAGAACTAAAACAGAAAAAAAATTAATATAAAAAGCACTGGCTTTGTAATAGAATAAAGGGATATACAACAGGCAATCATTTAAATTAGGAAATATTTGCCAATTTACGAACTAATACACAATTAACAACATTAAACTAAACTTAAACTGGAAAAATAAAGGAATTAAAGGGTTACAATAAAGCAGTTGGGTACCAGAGGACCAGCATTACTCAGTGATTTATTCACAATAATGCTTGCCCTCTCCTGCCTTATTGCTATTGGACACAATTATAAAACCCATATATATATAAATGTGTTGTTTTTATAATTTAATTAGTAATAAACTGGTGTTCCATGATGTAATCTAGTCCGATTTCAAAGTGAACACTGATAGCTATGCATGATACCATATTTCAAGCCTCGATATGAATGTGATGGGGTTAGAGAGTGTGCATTATTGTCAATAATGTCACGCCTGAACAAACGGCTCAGCCAATCAGATTTAAGGACCATTTTTATTAATAAGTAAAGATATGCTTAAGGATCTGCTTACATTCCATTCTGAAACACACTTTACCAAAAGGAGCTCAGCATTTAAAAACATGTTCGTTAGAATAGGTAAAACCAGGTGAATCTTTGGAGAACGGACTTACTGGTGGCTTAACCCATATAAAAGTAATGTTTTACATTTGCATTTAGCAGACGCTTTTATCCAAAGCGACTTACAAACGAGAACATTACAAGTCATAAGTTAGGGAGAAAACCAACTATACTGTAAATTCATCAAACCTGCTGTTCGATGTTATTCAATGCTGCGGCCCCTCCCCCTTTTTTTTCTTTTTCTCTACAACAGGTATTTGTTAAAGAGATGCGTCTTCAGTAGTTTCTTAAAACTGTTTAGTGATTCTGCCTTACAGACAGAGTTGGGAAGAACATTCCACCATTTTGCAGTGGTGAACGCCACGGAGTGAGAATTAGCTCCTCAGTGAGGTGGAATCGCCAGGAGGCAATCATCACTGGAGCGAAGTGAACGTGTCGGAGTATATTTTGAAAAGATAGAGTGAAGTTAGGAGGGGGAAGACCCAGAAATTGTTCTGTAGGCCAGAGTCAGTGACTTTTACCAAATGCGAGCAGCTACAGGGAGCCAATGGAGGGAAGTGAGTAATGGAGTGACATGAGTTCGCTTGGGCTGGTTAAACACAATTCGGGCTGCAGAGTTTTGAATTAGTTGAAGAGGTCTGATTGTGGAAGCTGGGATACCGTAGCGCATTACAATAATCAAGCAGTTATAGGACTATGGCTTGAACAAGCAGTTGGTAGCATGTTCAGTCAAAAAGGTTCTGACCTTCCTTATGTTGTAAAGAAGGAATCTACAGGAACGGGCGGTTTTGATAACATGATCAGAGAGTTTAAGGTGGGAGTCTATTGTGAAACCAAGGTTCTGGACCAAATCGATTGGGGAGATTGTGAAGCCATCAATTTGGTAGGCCAGGTCGTGATGGATTGAGGGTTTAGCTGGAATAATGAAAAGCTCTGTTTTTTCTAAATTTAATTTGAGATGACGGGCCTTCATCCAAACAGATATGTCGGTGAGGCAGGCAGATACCCGATTTGAGATGGTGGTGTCGTCAGGGGCAAAAGACAGATGAAGCTGAGTGTCATCAGCATAGCAGTGGTAAGAGAAACCATGTGCCTGGATGACTGTGCTCAGTGATGTCATGTATAGTGAGAAGAGGAGAGGACCAAGTACAGAGCCCTGAGGCACACCAGTGCGTACTTGGTGAGTTAGAGATCTCCCTATTCCATTACACTTTGAAGGTCCTTCCTGTGAGATAGGATCGAAACCATTCAAGTGTCGTATCAGAAAAGCCTAATTCAGTTAGAGTGGACAGTAGAATCTGATGATTTACTATATCAAAAGCTGCAGAAAAGTCTAACAAAATGAGGTCCGAGGATCGAGATTTGGCTTTGGCAGATTTAAGTGAGTCAATCACAGAGAGCAATGCTGTCTCCGTGGAGTGACCACATCTAAAACCGGACCGATTGGGATCAAGGAGATTATTCTGATTAAGAAATTTGGAGACCAGTATGGATACCACCCGTTCAAGTGTTTTAGACAGGAAAGGTAAAAGAGAAACAGGTCTGTAACTCTCGACCAAATTTGGGTTGAGCATAGGTTTTTTGAGTAGGGGTTTGATTATGGCCTGTTTGAATGTTTTAAAGCACAGTATGGAAACAGATGGCTGATTAAGGAACCAAACAAAAAGTGACTTAGTCATCTGAAAATATGAGACAGGTGAGGAGCCGCAAGGAGACCACAAAGGAAGTACTCGCTGCTATAAGAATTATAAAGCTGACTTCCTTTGCATGCACTGCTCTTTACAGAAAACACATGCAGCAAACACTCTCTTTATGACACAATTTGGCAAAATGCCTGATTAAGCTAAAGGGCTGATACATGCTGATGACCTCTAGTTGCCTTTAGCCAAGATGCTGCACTTAATAATTTGTAATTTGTCATCACACCATTTCTAGGTCTAAGAAAAAATAAAATAAAATAAAAAAATAAAAATAATCTTTGTTACCTATAGGTATTATAACAGATGAAAAGAGAACAAACAATGTGAACTACTCAGTGCTGGCAAAAGAGCGATGCTTAAAACACTTCTCCCTTTTGGGCCTGGAATAATAATGAGACTGAGGCTCCAATCAAACTGAATTATCTTAGAAAGGCCTCTTCAATCACCCTATAATTTGTACTACCCCCGTTCTCCTTTTTTTCCATTCCAACCTTAGTCACTTCTCAAATTAGGAAAAAAAACAGATGAAAGCCAGTTCTCATGAATATTCCTTTAAATCACTGTCCAAATAAAACCTTGGAAGCAAGAGCACACCTGTTCCCAGCCAGAACTGTGTTAAGACAGGGCCAAGGATGTTGGTTTTCATTAGGCAGGCTTTGTGCTCTACCATCACAACTACAATGATCCACCATTTGCAAGCACATGATGAAAACAAATTGTGCAACACAAAGGCAGATTGGCCAGCTCTGAACATATCCAATAGCACATAATGGGGGGGGGGGGGGGGGGGGGGGGGGGGGGGGGGGGGGGGGGGGGGGGGGGGGGGGGGGGGGGGGGGGGGGGGGGGGGGGGGGGGGGGGGGGGGGGGGGGACCTTGTACTGAAGAAATTTATACTGAATAATACATTTAATGTCTAGGTAAGCCCAGCAATAGATTGGCACCCTGTCCTCGGTGTATCTGCCCAGCACCCAAATTGTTCTCCCCTGGATGGGTATGGGGAACCCCCCCTGTGACCCTAGTAGAGGATTAAGTGGAAGATAATGGATGTCTAGTTTAATGTCTTGTGTTTCAACATTAAGTAAAGTTTCAGGTTTTATTCAGTTTGAAGCATCTGAGCTTAATTACAGCAGATTTTTTTTAATTAAAAGCTGTTTTACGGAAAGCTATTTGGGTCACATTTTACCTCCTTTGAATGTGATTTACTCAAAAATACAAAAAATTTGTTCATACATTTTCAGCAAACAGCCAGAAAATTCAAGCTGTAATTTTTTTTGTCCTGTGTTCACCTCAGTACTGACATCTGAGCCATAAATCTCAGTGCTTGATAAGGTTTTAACCAGTACATTCAGAAATTTTCAATTTGATTTGCTCAACAGCACTAGTTGTGGCAGACAAAAAGAATTACATTTTCAGACAGCCTAGGTTGGGGGATGGGTGGAACAGCAATGAATGGGAATGTTTGGTTGTGTGTGTGAGAGAGATGAGAGAGGAAGACACACCGTGTGTGTCCAGACGTAAAAACCCTGTGGCTATTGCCCATATTAATCAAGTTGGGGGAAGGAGTGCTGGAGGACGGGGACAGCCCTCTCTCTGCATGTCTTCTGCTCTGACGTGTTGCCTGTCAGCTCCAAAGTCAAAGAGGCCTAGAAGACTAATGAGGTGTCTTTTCTGCACACACCCCACAGACACAAATACGCTCACTCTCTCTACTGACTGGTTATTTACCTCACCTTTCATATGTCGGTCTGATTGTTTTCTTTCACCCTCCCTCTCACACATTCTCTACACCTGCTTTTCTGCAGTCATCTGTTTCTCGCTAGCCAACATTGAGTGTGTAATGAGCCATAGACACAAACACCAAAAAAAAATACAAGCGTAATCTTTCACACTGGAAGTCAATCTGTAGCAACCATATCAAATAGCAAGCCTGACAATCACTTCTTAGTATGCCCGTCATCCTATTTAAAAAAAAAAAACGGGCATTTGTTTTCCAAAAACGGTCACTGAAAATACCATGGTGTGTTTACTATTGTAATATAAATATTATTAATAAATTGCCTCATCACCACATACTCAAAAAATGAAAGAGTATTTGTGTACAGGACTTTTTATTAGGAAATATATTTCATATTAACATTTATGTAAACACACTTCTGGTTGAAAGTTTTAGTGTATTATTATTACAATAGTACAGCCTTGCACCTGCACAAAATGTTTCCACCATTACAAAATGTTAGAAGTTTTGCAGGTTTCCTTAGTCTGGTTTCATTAATTTGTAAAAACAAAACAATGAAATGTGCTGTTATTTAGATACACAATAATTATTTCGTAATTTAATCAAAATTTGAGTAAAAAAACAACATATACATAAATCTGTAAATCCATCAATGTTATCAAACATTATACTTTTTTTGTATTTTGCACCCATGGATAAAGAAAATGCTTTACTATTTTTGTGCATACTCAAGATGCATCCTGTCCCACCATAAACAAATCTTCTCTTGCACTGCTGCTAATTCAATAAAATTTTTGTTTTATGATGATAGATTTGATTGAATCAGGCCTTTCATATGAGTGTAGATAAATAAGCAAACAAATAAGCCGGCATGTTTACGTTCTTGAGTTATAAAACTTCACAGACTTGCATTAAGGTGTTGTAGCATCTGTATAAACCCTAGGTTCGCCTTGAATGTATGTGTGTCATCTATAAAATATTTTTTGCTGTTGAAGAGCAACACGGTATTTCAACAGGAATGATTAAGCAGTTAAAAAGATGAAGCGAAACCACTTAACATACACAACACAGGTTTCACAAGTGTTCCCAAAATACTTTAAAACAATTGTGCCAAAAAAAACTTCAATATGTATTTTACATTTGAAAATCCTGATATTTGAATAAAAATGATAAAAACGTTTAACAGCGAGAAAATAAACTATCAATTTTCTGGTTAAACATTAGGATTGTGTATATATATAAAAAGCAACTTAAGGTCATTAAGGTTTTCCTTTTTACATATTTAATTATTAATAGTCATTTTGCTCATTTTAATAATAAACAAATAATAATCATTAAAATACCAGCGACATTGAGATGACATTTGGTTTTAATCTGAATGTTGTTTCCACAATAACAAAAAATGCACATAGAACCAAACTAGAACTAAAACTACTATGTTTAATTTATAAAATTAATGTTGACTTCAGAATGTTTTTTCATCATTTTGCGCTCAGTGAACTCGTATGTGGTTTTAGACATCGAATTAAGATAATGTCTGAAAAATTAGATGAAGGTTTATTAAAGACAGTGGGCTGAAGGCCTAAAAATATCTGAATCACAGATTGCATTTTGTCCATGAATAATGCCAAATGCTCTGTCCGCTTCCTTTCATAGTGTTTCCCCCATTGTGCCACTTCCAGACATGTTCCAGGCATGTATTTTTTTTTTATTAAAGCATGTAACCAATCACATTTTAGCATCATTGGTTGCCAGGATTTAAATATAGGCCTGTTGGTGTATTCACGTCCTCTGATTGGAGAGTACTTTTAATGAGCAGACATTTTCAGCCAATTAAAACTTCATAAATAGACTCAACTTTCAGCTTTAGCTTCTATAGCAATAGAAAAGGACTGCTAAATGGAAGGGGAAATGGGAATGGATTTTGTGGACAAATAATCAGGATTTAATGAGGATTTTCAGTGAGTGTTATTTCCTTAAATATTATTGCAATTCCAAGTGGTTATATTTGGGTATTTTTTTATGCGTGGCTACACAAGTGTAATGAGGTGGGTATAAATAAGGACTGGAGACAGGATTAAACAGTTTCAGGAACAGGATTTATTTACAAATTATTTTGCATTCATTAAAACACACGTGTTGGCTGATGGTATCTGCCGGTTGCTCGCGGTCCTGCAGCTCGTGGTCGATCTTAGCAGCGCACAAGTGGCAGACATGTTTGTCTGGCAGAGCCACGACAGGTGCGTTAATTATCTCTATCAAAGTTCATTGCCGACGGCTCTACTTTCTTCCACCTCACTGCTGTGCTATAGTCACAATTATTAGCAAAGCAGCAGCTCTTTATACTGCTTTGCCGATAAGATGTTTTACAGCCATAAAATAGTTATTGACAGGTGGATTAATCGGACAAAGCATTACTGAAGCCCTCGGTGTTAAATGCATGATTCGCATCTGATTGAAGATGTGCCTTAAACACATGCAGGATATGACACACATTCTTGGCAGCTGCCAGCTATGGAGTGCAGCATATGTTGCAAAAAGGCACAAAATCAAGGCCAACCAACGAATTTGGCATCAGTCCTTACTGACAGTTCTCAAGTCTTATATTTCTCCAGTGTAAGTTTAAAGTTGGGTGTTTGCATCTTTTCTGTTTCAAGTCAACATCAATATTTTGCCTAATCAGTAAGCTGAACACTGAATAAATTCTATTAAAGAACATCATATGTGTACTCTTTAGATAAACCTAAAAAGCTTTTAAACCCATAAGCAACAATTAAGTAGGAAGGTGGAAAGTATGGTTGTAAGGTGCAGATTTACCATGCATTTAGTAATTTTACAGACACTTTTATTTAAAGTGACTTAAACATGTCACCCCTGAAACAATTAATGTTAAGGTCCTTGCTTAAGGACCCCCACCAGTAACTTGGTGGACATGGGATTTAAACCACCTAAACTAGCAGATTGTCAAATGTTCATCATTACTTGTAGTAATAGTAGTTGTGGTGGTAGTAACTGTAGCAGTATGCAATTTTTTTTGCATTATTCATTCTGACCAGAAATTCTAGTAATTTCTTTTCAATGTACTGAGCAAAACAGATAACTTTCCTCACAATGTAACAATAGTGTGTTCTTTTGCTTAGAACATGTGTCTAAGCGTTTCTCAGAAAATAAGCATTATGGACAGAATTAGAAAGATCATTGCACTATTTAGCAGCGTGGAAGATTTAGCTGTGATTGTCAGGTAAAGTTGATACGCCAGGAGGCAGTCAACACTAGAGAACAGTGAACATGTTAGGGTTTATCTTTGGAAAATAGTGTAGGTAAGTTGGAGCAGGTCCAAGGCCATAGTCAGAGCTTTGTATTGAATGTGGGCAGTTACAGAAAGCCAATAAAGATAGTGAAGTAACATGGGTTAGCTTAGTTTGTTTAAACACCTGATGAACTTTAGGGTTCTGGATCATCTGAGAAGAGGTAAGGTATTTAAAAAACTTTAAGCCATCAAGCTGTATGGAATCTAAAATAGAGTATTTAAATGCAGACATGGCTCCATATTCTTATATCTGCTCTTTATTCTTTTAGCCTCCTCTGTTTCAGTAGTTTTATTTATGGTGGTACTGACGTTTCACTCATTTTTTCCAGAAAGTAATGCTACCTGTAACTAGTGAGATCTCTCTACACAGGAGATGGTGCTTCTGGTAGTAGCTCATAAAATTAACTGCCTATTCTAATCTTACAGCTGTTGTATAATTTATACTACAGTAAAGCAGCATATAAACATCTATACAACATGAGAAATTAAAGGTGGTATAAAAAACAAAACATAGAATGACCCGACACTAGTGAAAGTTCAACCAACCAGTGTTTAGGCTTCTCTTCAAAAGCGCTGACAGGCTAAAAAAAAAAGAAAGCAACTAGATATTTAAGACCAACCTGAGTATTACAAAACAGAAATCCACTCGTCATCCATGACACTCTATTCAGAGAAGGGGCCCTTATGGCGCCTCCACTAATGTGCATTTATCTCTGGGTGAATATGAGAATATATGTTTTAAAGCTTAGACTGGGTGTTACATGTCAACATCAGCATGTAGCTCCATAGAGACTGAAGCAAAGAGGTTCACCCTGATCTGGTTGAAGCCCTGTCCCAAAAAGTAGGTGCATATTTGCTAAGGTATTGGTACTCTCACTAACATACACTTGACCGAAAGGTTTTTTTTTTCTTAATACTAACACCTAAAAAGATTTTTGGACATTTAAAAAGGGAAATTAATATCTAGAGACTAAAATTCTCTAACACGACAATAAAATTCTTAAATCTGCCACATAAACCAGGCATGCATCAAGACAAATGTACACCTAAAACATTGTGGAAGCAGTTTGAGCAAGGACATTATCTATTCTGTTCTGCTAATGCCCTAAAAAACAAAGAAATGTCTGTGAAGTTTGAGTGTGATTGGTGTGAAAGAACTAGGGATGGGGGTGAGGGTCCTTTAAAATACGAATCTAGAAGAACTCATGTAGGTGTTATTTGTAGGGGACTCAATACTTTCATCTATATAACGATAATAATTGTCTGCAAAATACTTTCAAAATCTCACAAATACAAAAAACAGACCTACCAGCAGCATAGAGACCAATTCAAATCAATTTGTGAAATAAAATTAATTTAACCTAACTGATAAGGGTAAGAAAACAGAGTTGGAATGGCAACCTGGGGTCCTTTAATTTAGATACAAGTGGATTAAGAGGTCACATTAAGTGATGAATTGACTATTCCTGTTACCTTTTTCATGTGAGGAATGCAATTAAACCTCCTTTAATTAGATCACACAAGCCCTTAACACTTAACCAGTTGCTTTCACACATCCTTAGGCAAGCCAACTGGTCCCACATCTCACTTTTTAAATATTCATGATAAAGTAGTTTTTTCCATCTGTGTAATCTGCAAATATACAGACTACCAAACCTTAACACAAAACCCTCAGGTTTAAACGCCTATGGTTAAATTGCAAAAACCAAAAACATTTAGCATTATCTAGCCATTGTGTGTTCCCTATAATTAAAGGTAAACTCACTATTATTAGCTCCAGTAAGAGATTATATTAAAGCTACCACATTTATAATGGTGCACTTATGCTATAGGTGTAGGTAAGTATACAGTATAATATTTTTTCTTGACACTAATTCGCTCCAATCTTAATAGCGAGTAGTGCAAATGGTTTGCAGAATGTTAACAGGAACAGCCTTTGTTATGTATTTAACAGAAGTAGATCGGCTTAAAACGACAAAAATGATACTGCGTAATCTTATTGTTTGGGTGTGGACTCTGCTCGATTTGGTCTGAAGTACAAACAAGTAAAGCATGTTAAGGTTTGTAATGGTAAGATTCAAATAGTACTGTAGCTAAGGCTGTGACTGGCGGTGCTAATGGAAAATGGCACAGATTTGAAAAATTACATTCATAGAAACTTAAGTGATAAGCAATAAGCCTTGGTACCAACCCAATTGACCTTATTTGGGGGAAACTAAAATGTTGACTACAAAGTAGTTCTCCTCACCCTGCACCAGCATTTTGGATTAAATAACCTCAAGTACCAGAAACACATTTTTTCAATAATGCCCTAAAATGGAGGGATGGTGTGAAAAATACCAAAATCCAAGGTTTTGAAAGGGAAAAAGACAATATATATATATCAATGTAATTTAAAGCTATTTGTATAGCAATCACACCACTTCAAAGTCTCTAAAAGTCATACCAGTTCATACACTTTTAAAACTTTTTTTAAAGAGACTACTGCCTTGCAGGGACACTACATGTCCCAAATACTTTGCATTGCTTTACTAAGCGAGCACAAAATGCAGCCTGCACATGACTAAACGTGTAAGGAAAGCATGTAGCATTTGCATAGTGGTTTGCACAGGGCTAACTGCCACTGACTGAGGCCCTTTTCATCCGTTTTTGCCTTCTGGCTGGATATTTGACCCCATCTCCAGCGAGCATTATCCTTCCTCCTTCATCCAGACTGAGAAAATTAAGTTTCCATGTGAACTGGCCACAGAAGGGAAAAAAATGGCCTCATCTAAGCTGGATAAAAGGGGCTGCCGTGGGGGAGGGCGGCATGAGTTTCCTGCACTTCCCAGTTTAGTCTTACAACCCCAGATGGAGGGCCTTTTCTTTCTTTTTTTTCTCTCTAGTTGCTAAAAAACGTTTTGATCTCTGTTCCCGAGCCACCTAAATGCACCTTGCATATTATCTGACCTTCTTTGTCCTATTAGATTGCCCATTTCCCCTCCCTATGTTTTATCTGCTAGGAGGTTTTATCCAAAATAACACATGTACAAAACACAATTCAAGCAAAGAAGTAGGTGTGGCTAGAGCACAAAGACCTCAAAAGTAATGTGTATGAAAAACAAAAACATTTGTCACAGAGTTACTTGATGAATTGGGCAGATATTTCAACAAATGGTATGTTATAACCAAAATAAATGATGCAAGAAGTTTTCATTTCCCTATATAGAAGCAATTTATTTGATGTAGATTTTTTAAGTAATCCATGATGTTTACAGAAAGTGAAAACCATTCGATATATAAACATACCCGTATAAACAAAGGTTTTCACAAGGCGCCCGAGGTTATGGGCTGGGTTGATACTAAGCTTTGGAAAAACAAAAGAGTTAAAATAAAAAAAGCACTTTTTTTGTTTCTCCTGAACCTCTAGAGCAATTTCAGCCAAATGTGCTTACATTAAGCATGCCTGCAGGAGAAATAGTTCAACATACATTCTAACTGTGATGATACCTAAACAGAAACCAGTCGTGCAGGATAATGCTACCTGAAATAAAATGTAATAAACTGCTAACAATACCGGTAAATTGAATGAGTTTGGGTGGTAGAACCGAAATATTTAAACCCAAAATTCCAAGCATGAAGCCCAATCTTAAAAATCTTGGAATACCAGAACTGATACTACTGTATACATGGCCCACAAATAATTAGTAGCATTTAAAACCATGTAGTCCTAAAAGTGCCTTGCCTTGTATATTACTTAGACCTTATTCCTGTGATATTGATTTAGCACACTTGCGTTTGTTTCTGAATGACAGAAATTAAATCTATCAAATTTGAATTGAGATGACTACAACATTAAGATACATGGGAAATGACTGACATATTTGAGTACATTGTATTCCAAGTTAGACCTTCCTTTGCAACTTAAAATTTGCCTTTAAAATTAATTCTGGAGTGTGTTCAAGTAAAAAAAAATTTCTTTTTGCAAAAGAGCATTTTCAGTTCTAGTTCTAGATTGTATTGAAGTTGTTTGATTAGAGCTCTTTAAATAAATAACTTCAGATCTTTAAATACCAATGGCAACAGTACTAAAAAAAATAAAATAAAATAAATAAATAAATAAAAACACCTGAATTCAATTAATAAAAAGTGGGATCCAATAATTGTGTCAATAAGTATAATACATGTATACTTTTTAATTTTTTCCCCTTATTTTAATTTGTGACTTGAGCTACAGAAGGATTATCTTTAAAGTAAGACTGCTGGCACACTGAAAGTTGTATAATAGGGCCTGGTAGTGAAGTGGTTAGCAAGTGAACAATAAAGATAACCGTGTAGACCCCTGAGCAAGTCCATTTACCCTCATTCTTCCAGTGGTGCAGTATCAAGAATGATGATTTTAACCTTATGTTTTGATATCTGCATGATTACATTCTGCTTGTTGTTGGTAATCAATACGGTATATGATGGTCAGTAAAATCAAGGACAGCCGAGCCTTCAGGGAACAGGTAACATTGTTGACTCATAACACATGGAGTACAGGTGTATGTGTGTTTTAAGGTTTCCAGATAAGTAGTAGTGGAAAACATTCTGGGAAACCCCTAAATAACTTACTCAAAGCATTAGATGTCAAGGTAACCGTGTCCCACAACTCAAGTTGTATACCATACCAAACTAGTACTGCATATCACTTGCGTGTAAATTTCAGAGGGCAGTCATGCCCCCCCCCCTCCCTCCACAATGCTACCTAGCACCCCCATCTCATTAGTTTCAAATTAATTTCTCTCCTTTGATAAAGACTTGGAGCAAAAAGAAGGGCTTAATGACAGTGTCCTTTAGTGCTGACTTAATAAGTACAGGGAAAGACGATTTGTTTAACTGATTTTCTTTGCGACTTGCAGGCATGGAATTAATTACCTTGATTAAACATTGTCAGAGCAGTCACCGAAAGACAGCCGAATTAGTGCTCCCTTGTCAGGTTTGTGGAGGCCTGACTGAGACTTGTCCCGATTACAAAGGCCTAAAAAAAGATAGGAGACCAGGAGACATTGCAGCACGGCACCCAGTAGCTGTTGTCTTCCACATATGGAAACTGTCTAATTTGAAAAAATGTCGAGGGATGGTGTGCTGAGCAGAGGAAACTGTCAGAACAAAGTCTGAAAAAAAATTAAGTTGTTTGCCAAAACCAGTCAGGGTTGACCAACATTTAAGATATCCTTCAAATACAGGACTGTCTGCAAACAAACTCCCACAGCAAAACCAAGGAAGCCTGTCATAACCCAAAGTATAAGTAACCACAACCAACCAGTCAAAATCCAAAGATGGAACAAAAATGCTTTAGACTTAAAGGACAACATGGCATCATGGTCTGAACCACTGAGTGTTTGTAGATATTCTGAATGACTGAATGAAGTAAGAAGTGCTCAATCCCTTTGGTATACAACCTTCACTCCTTCAACTATAGGGGGCTGCTTTACAGAAAAAATATAGGGGGTAGCACAAAGCGAACGAATGTTTTTTTTTTTTTTTACAACATCTAGCCTTACTCTTCTTTCAGCACAAGAGGGTGTCTACAACTGGTAATAAAGCATGTGCCATAATAATCCATGGGCCTCATTGAAACCAATCCTGGAAGAAGTCTAGTTGGGGGAGGGTTCGGCTTCAATAAACATACACTGGAATTAATTATTTAATCAACACGTAAATGTCGAGTTACAAAAAGCTGCTGAATGAGCAGTTCTGAGAAGCTGGTTCCTCAAGTACTACTTCATGTCATTACTCAAAACCAAAACCTAATGGCAACATTCAGATTTTTTTTTCCCTTCTGCTCAACCAACACACACACACACACGCACTGAAGAGTTTGTGCTAAAATCATGGTTAAAACATCTAGAAATGAAAATGAATTTTAAAAAGTAGAGAGTTAAACAAAAAGTCGAACAAGCTCAAGGACGCTGATTAATTGTTCACAGTTTTGAAAATCTCGTCCTCTTAGTCCTTCACATTTGTGCATTGTAAGAACATGGCACTTTACAATCAAGAAGAATTAGAATAGGCTCGTACACTTGGAAGAACTTCAGATTTCTTTTGAAGTCTTCTTGATTCTCATAATAGCCTCCTTTGTGTCTGGGTTACTAGTAAGTGGCCTTGCATGTTATAAAGGCCTCGTGTGTCACCTTGCATATTTATAATTATTCTTTAGACACCTTGGACCCTTGGGAGAGACACCTATAAGAGGCTTATCACACTTGTGCATCACACTGCATTTATTCCAAATGTTTAACAAACTTGGTTAGAATGCATTGTGGGAAGGCAAGACAATAGTGAATATCCTTACAAGCTAATGAGATGCCTAGCACATTTGTGAGGCATTGAAGGTCACCTGGTGTGCTCATATCAAAGATCTTAGCACCATAGTCAATCCTCAGGACACTCATATAAGGCCTTTAGACTTACTGGTTACTTACTTACTGGTTGCATAGTTTGCATTGAAACAGGGACCCTAGCCCATTTTATGACGCAGGACATTAACCATGTACCAACTAAGCTGGCACTTTCCGAAGAACTGAGTGTGAAACTAAAGACGTAGAGTACTAACTATTGAAGACAAAGACGAGCGAAGGGGAGTCTTTAAAGTGATGTCACAAATGGTTTGGCTTCTGTTAAGAACCTCTTGACTTGATGTTTTGCTACAGTGGAAACACAAAAAACATACAATTGCATGTATGGGAGAGTGAATACTTGGACATAAAAGTTCACACATTTAGTCATTAATAAGTTAATGTAGGTTAAAATACAGGATGCAATTAGATAGTTTGTTATTAAGGGTTCAATTAGTCTCACTTCCAAACTTGTCAAACCTCAACAATAATAATGAAGTTGATGGCATAAACCTGTCTTTTTTTTATATCCTCACTCCACTAATAAAATAATTGCTATTTGTATGTACAGATGTTTAAGCTGTAGATTTCAAATAATAAATAAATTAAGTCACATGTCCGTTACTGTACAGGTTTCCATGACTAGGATAGGACCGAAACAAAAAAATTGAAGAAAATTAGTTTTTAAGCAATTATCGTCTTAGATTTATGATTTTTAATAGTCGTTTTTGTCAGGTTTCCCATCTCTCATGACAAACATTTTTTCCAACAGCTGGGCATATGGACTTTATAAATCAAAAGAAATGCTTTTAATTGTGATGAATGTCCAGCTGTTGCTACATGATGTGATGAAACATCTTTGTTGTGTCTGACCACACATAAACCACAAAGCATGAAAGCCTGCCAATAGTTTTTTCCAAATTTATTCAATCATGCCGCTTGTAACAGCAATTCATTGATTTAGGTTAAACATGGATTTAACTGATACTATGAACAAAAAAAGAGTACAAACTTTGACAACAATGCCATATTTGTTGTAACACAACCGTGACAGAGCAGATTAATTTTTGCTTATGAACTTCATGACTGGGCAAATGCTTCCCTTCAAGACAGAGTAGATCTTAAAGAAGCCTTTCAAGGTTGCTTGAATGAGTGTCCAAGTAATTGCATTACAGTCCAGTTATCACATTTTCACGCATGCTGGAACACAGTAGGGCTTTGTAAGAATAAACTTATGTGGCTGCTTTATTGAATCAGGTATATGTATGCTTTCACATGCCGCCAAACACCTAAGTGTTAGGGGGATTTGGGAAATCATATAACTGCTATTTTGCAAAACGAAAACACACACTAAGGCAACTCACAAAGACAGGCAGTGTGTATGTCAGTACAGACTATGAATAACTCTGCTTCTGAACCGAATTCAATACATTTATCAAAAGATCCACCTATCTGCCTGTACTGATGCATTCTGATGACCAAACATTCATACAATAGAGATCAATCACCAATCCCAATACATAATAAATACATAAATCTAATATTTTGCCTGAACAAAAAGTGTCTTATGATCTTACAGTTATACATGGATGAAAAACTTTGAGCTCAAATATTCAAATCCTTGTAACCTAATTAATGCATGTTTCATATTTGTAAATGTGGGGTAATGTACACAAATGAAAGATTGTTAAGACAAAGACCGTAAAAGGTTGTTATGCATGCAACAACTGCATTCAGCAAAAGTATATATGATCTTCACCAAATATAAACTCTAAATTGCAAGGATCGACAAAATACATTGTGCAGGTGTCATTATATATATATATATATATATATATATATATATATATATATATATATATATATATATATATATAAATAATTTTTCATGTAATGCTATCAAACAATGTATTGTACATTCAATTCTTGCAAATAGCATATAATTTGCCTATTAAATAACAAGAGGAGTGTTTGAGAAGTGAAACTAGCACAGATTCCAAATATGCCTTATGACATACAGTGTGTGTGAAAGAGTGTGACCTATTGATGCCTATTCAATATGCACACTAAAGATATAGCATTTCATCTAAAGTATTTAAGCATTGAAATCTATTGAGACCGATCTGTTGACAAAACCTTCATTTGAATTTGCCTGGAATGACAGGTAACTTAAGATTCTGTGCAAAAAAAGACAGACATGCATAAAAACCCATTAAATTATCTTGAATATATCTGGAAGAGTATACCAGATATGGAGCTTGTGTGGTCTCCCTTTGTCTAAAATAGCTAAAGAGCATTAAGGCTTTAGGAGAGGCTTTCTTCTTGCGCTGATTGATGGGAGAGCTCGCTTTCATAAATGGGGGAGGAGAGCTTATTGTGTAAGCAATGCCTAATTTCACAAAAAAAAAACTCTTCTGTTTACCCAAACAGACATTTTAGTTTTAAAAAACATAGACGGGCAGAATAAGGTCGGTAACGAAGTGACGGAATTGAGACACATCCTGTTCCTTTGTCCCGATCAAGCAGCGAATAAACAAAAGCTGCCAAACGCGATCCAGATCCAAAGCGCGTTATTCTCTGACTTTTTACTACTTGCCACAATAAACAAGTTCTTAAAGCTGGACTGGAGGCGAGAATGCGTACACAAGTCAAGGAAAACGGCGAAAGACTAACAAATAGAGAGGTTTACGTGGACACGACTAATAACCTACAATAGGGGTTTGTTGTTATTCTCTAAAGAAGATTGAAGGGCCATTGTGAGCGCAAATGTCACATTTACAAGGATTTAGAAGCTCGAAACGGACAACTTGTTCTTATATTTGCATTGCGATAAAATGACATTTGAAAAGTGCAATGGGGGATACATAAGTGCCAGGACACGCGGCCCTTTAATCTTTAAAAGCCTAGCTTCAAAGAAACGCGTGAAACCGAAGCAGTCTGTACAACAGGACAACGAAATAACGCGTTAGTAACCTCGGAATAATCTTAACACGCGTTTCAGGTTCATCAAACGAATACAAACTAACAAAAGTCTATAATGGAACATCTAGGGTCCCTGGTAACCTCGGAAATGTTTTCCACAGGAAACCGAAGAGCACGCGATTTCTGAGCAAATAAATAAAACTAAAGGTGGACGAGCAAAAGAAAACACTCACCGACTTGCAGCACGTTTTCGACGCAGCCCATTTCTAAAAGGCGAATCCCCCGACGAAAAGGCAGACCATCCGCTCCTCCGGACGTACCCGCGCCCGCAGAGACGCCTGACGGAGCAGCCGCGGCTCCGGAACCTGCGGACGATCCAGCGGACGCACCCGATGTCGTACCGGGAGCCTCCTCGGCGGCGGCGCGGCACTGAAACGACGAGTACATGCATATTTCCCGCTCGTTCCTCGGAAATGACCAGAAAACTATGCGCCTCTGCACGGGTTCAGGGATCCTCTCGAAGCGCTCCTCCACACGCTCGAAGGCCCACTTCTCCGCCACGGCCTTAGCCGCGCAGTCCAGCAGAGACTCCGGACAACGAAGACGCGCTCCGGAAAGCCCCGGCCCGGGTCCCGGACCGGGTCCGCGAGGAGCGGGACGTAGGCATGGTCGCTTGCTGGCCGGCGGCGAAGCGAGGTGGAGTGGCGGCTGAAGCGGCGGTAGTTCGCCTCGTCCCTCCGCCATGACAACCGACTGAAACACTGCGAGCTAGGGAGAAGGCTGGAGACGCGCAGAGGTACGGACCGCGGGAGGCGGGGCATAAGAGGAGGATTGACTGCGCAGAAGAAGCGACGTCACCTGCAATAACAATCCCGCACCCCAATCAGCTTCCACTGGGGCCTTATTTTAAATCATTCCGAACGTACGATAAACAAAAGCCTTCGCGATTTCGATTTAGAAGTTACTTCAAGATTCAAGAAGTTTGATTTTCATACAATGAAATTCTTACTTTGCTGTTCCTCTAGTCCCCTTGTCCGCGTGGGTTTCCTCCGGGTTCCTCCCACAGTCCAAAAACATGGATCAAGTCAATTGAGTTCTCCAAATTCTCCAAATCCCCATATAGAGTGTGTTTGTGTGAGTGAGTGTGTGCCCAGCGATGGATTGGCGCCCTGTCCTGGGTGTATCTGCCCAGCGCCCGAGAGGTTCTCCCCTGGATGGGCATGGGGAACCCCACCGCGACCCTAATAGAGGATAAAGCGGAAGATAATGAATAAATGAGTTCTAGCCATTGCCCAGCGATGGATTGGCGCCCTGTCCTGGGTGTATCTGCCCAGCGGCCGAAACGTTCTCCCCTGGATGGGCATGGGGAACTCCCCCGCGATGGGATAAAGCGGAAGACAATGAGTAAATGAATGAAAGTTCTAGCACAGATATTTTGAATCTGTAAGTTTCTCATAACATTTAAACAACATATCTGATATATCCAACATGTATTCTAAAATTGTAATGTGTTTAGTGAAGCAGGCTTCAATTACTAAACTAGGTTCAATTCAAGGTTCAGTTCTGTTTTACTTTCAGGCTACTGGGTCAACTGATGTTTAATAAAACTATTGTGTATTTGTAATCAAAAATTTTTGACACTGATAATACAGAGCTAAATGTAGAGACTTTGAACAGCAGCACTGTCAATTTGCCACTTTTGAGCCCTTCAACAGTTTCCTTAACTTTTAATTGCTCATGTCTTATCGTTTTCTTATTTTAAGTTGTTCTGTGGATTTCTGTAAATGTTAGAAGTCAGGGTGTTATTTTATAGAATCTGCAGCCCGGACTTGTGTTCAACCAGCCCGAGCGAACTCATGTCACTCCACTAAGCATCTCCCTCCATTGGCTTCCTGTAGCTGCTCGCATTCAGTACAAGACACTGACTCTGGCCTAGAGGAAAATCTCTGGATTTGCCACCGCTTACCTTAACTCTATATTTTTAAATACACTCCAACTTGTTCACTTCGCTCTAGTGATGAATGTCGCCTGTTGATTCCACCTCATCGCGGTGCTAACTGCTAACTGCTCACTCTGTAGCGTTCACCACTGCTAAATGTTGGAACAATCTTCCCAACTCTGTCCGTAAGGCGGAGTCACTTAGCATCTTTAAGAAATATCTGAAAACACATCTGTACCACAAACACCGGATATATAAAAAATAATGAAAATCAATCATTAGATAGACAAAATCAGATAATGATCAGGTTTGATTATACTATAGTCTAGCTGTTTTTTTCTGTAACTACTAACTTGTGTTGTTCTCTCATTTGTAGGTTGCTTTGGATAAAAGCATCTGCTAAATGACTAAATGTAATATATGAAATGTTATAGGTATAACACAACGTCAGTGGCTGTAATGTCCTAATTACAACCAGTATACTTTTATTTTTTATTAAAGGCAAATCAACATGGTTTCGTGCAAGTAGTAATTATTATCTTTATATATGTTAATTTAAAATTAAAATAAATAAAAATCGGCGGCACGGTGGCTTAGTGGTTAGCACGTTCGCCTCTCAGCACTAGGGATTCCCGGTTCGAATCCCCATCTGGGTGGAGTTTCCATGTTCTCCCCGTGTCTGCGTGGGTTTCCTCTGGGTTCTCCGGTTTCCTCCCACAGTCCAAAAACATGGAACAAGTTAATTGAATTCTCAAAATTGCCCCCTGTAGAGTGTGTCTGTGTGAGTGAGTGTGTGCCCAGCGATGGATTGGCGCCCTGTCCTGGGTCTGTCTGCCCAGCGCCCGAGACGTTCTCCCCTGGATGGGCATGGGGAACCCCACCGCGACCCTAATAGAGGATAAGCGGAAGATAATGAATGAATGAATGAATAAATAAAAATCTAAGACTGGAAGTTAATGAATGGGTTGGTCACACCCAGTTTAGTGTTCCCTAGGAATACCTTTTTATACAATATATGTCTGATGTGATGTCTGATCCATGGTGCTTTTTTCTTCTCTTTAAATAAAAGAAAAAGGTGTCTGTGTGCAGGTGGGTAGAGAAGTTATTTCGAGTAAAAGTGACTCCCAACCTTTTTTGAAATCTAAAAGCATTCAGCACAATATTAGAATTGCTTGTGAGAGATATGACCAGTAAATCATATCCTGTACTCGATCCGACAGGATGAGTGCCTTTTTCCTGTCAGCCTGTGATGTCATCTAATCACCTTTTACAAAGAGCTAGCTAATGGCTTTTGTCTTGAACAGAGATGGTAAATCACCTAGACGGGCCATCATGACTTATGAATTGTAAATTGAATTTACACCATTCTCCCTCAAAAACAGTCAATGGTCCTAAAACATCAAATAAACATTCACTAATTTGTTACTATGTGTCATCACTATGCAGTAGCTGAACTGTCTGAGTGACTAATTTTATTAACAATGACTTACTAAATTCAGTTCTCTGTTGGTACAGAATCCAATTCCTGGCACATATTACTCCAGGCATTAGTACTATTACATACTAAACAACAGTACACCAGTAAATTAATATTAAACACAATATGGTTTTACTACCTAATTCTAAGCACAGGAATCTGTATTGCTTTACCAACATATTGAAGGCATGCGTAATAAACTATGGCTTGAATGTGTTTTAAAAAGTAGATGCTTGCATTCCCCAGGAAGGTTATTTCTGAGCTGAAGGTTCGAAGATTGTTGCAAGGGGGGGGGGGGGGGGGGGGGGGGGGGGGGGGGGGGGGGGGGGGGGGGGGGGGGGGGGGGGGGGGGGGGGGGGGGGGGGGGGGGGGGGGGGGGGGGGGGGAGGGCGCCAATCCATCGCTGGGCACACACTCACTCACACAGACACACTCTAAACGGGGCAATTTTGAGAATTCAATTAACTTGATCCATGTTTTTGGACTGTGGGAGGAAACCGGAGAACCCGGAGGAAACCCACGCAGACACGGGGAGAACATGGAAACTCCACCCAGATGGGGATTCGAACCGGGAATCCCTAGTGCTGAGAGGCGAACGTGCTAACCACTAAGCCACCGTGCCGCTACCCTGTATATATTTGGTTTTAATTATCACAATATTATTTAACTTCAATTATTTTGGAAAAAACAAGGTTACAGTTGGCAAAGGAAAAGAAAGCATGTATTGTGAGTGACTGGATGAATTTGCAAGAAGATTACTGTCTGAGAAAAACACATTTACACAGCAGTAACATAGTCAGTGAGTACCAAAAAGTACAAAAGTTTGTTGATTTTATTGTATGATGATGTTATTTACCATATATTTTATATTTTCTTCTTTTTCTATTTCGCTATGAATTAATAGAAAGGTTACCAATGTTTTTGCCAGTGACAACCACACCCATACACAGAACATCATGCTCAAACACACACTCACACAGCACAGTGAGCTTTAACAAACTGCAAATAAGCAACAGTGTTCTTTTTGAAAAGTAGTCATTTTCTTATGCAACCCTGCTTTGTACACTATTGTTGTACACTGTACACTATCAAGGCTGAAACAATGCTAAGTTTTGGATAAGAAATAGTTGTGTTCATATGAGAACCCTGTATTTTGTAAATAAGTTAATAATTTTGGCAAATTTGAGCAAGTCTTTATTGAGATCTCTAAGGTCTTTATCTTGGGAGACACAACTGAGCAGCAGGAGACTTTGATCTTATTTGATCTCATTGTTGTCCAAGATTAGCTACAGAGACATTAATGACATCTTCGTTTTCTTTCCTCTGGGTTAGTTGCTTTGAAGTTCCATTATCAATTTTCTATTAATTCTTCCTTGTTAATGCCATGATACATTCCATGGAGTCAAACTTTTAATAGATACCTGTTGTTTTAATTAAAAAAAAAGTCTTTAAGTCACACCTGATTGTAATTCTGATTATTTAAAACAGTTGACTCTTATTTCACTTTCAAATTTTATGCCACTAATGGTTTACATGATGTAATGGTTTACTAGATATGTAAAAATGTTTAATTATATTCTCTTTGCCCTTTTTTGGACATTTCTAGGTCATATTTTTGCAGAAATATTAGATATTCTATAGATTCTCTATCTTTTTCTCTCTCTCATCCACAAACACCCTTATATATATAAGGGGTTTCCACCCTGCATTATTTATTTGAAACAAAATTATTATAAATTTTCAAACAAAGCACGACAGTGGGAAAAACATCCCACGTCTTTTCATGACAAAAAAGAATGTCCTGGGTTTGATTTCTGGACAGACACCAATGTTCTATCCTGTGTGGGGTTTAACTGATTTTCCTGTGTCTGTGGGTGTTTTCTTTAGGGGCATCTTTTACCGTCCATATGACACATCAGGCCACCGGTCAGTCAACAGGCAATTTTGAGGCATTGATGATCATCTGTGGCTCTTTTTATTGCTGTTTCTCCACATTCCTTGCATTACTCTGCTGTTTTTTGGTTGACGAGTGTATTCAGTTCTAGTGTATTCAGTGTATTCAGTGATTAAGACATATTCTTGATTTGTCAAATATTTGATCAAAAATAGCTATTTTAACTGTTTGTAATGAGTGAAAGTGGTGTAAGAATGGTAAATGCAAATAATACTTGGCAGTTGACTACAATGGCTTAAATGTTTTGGGCCAGGCACAGGCAACATGAGGCTACATGCTACACAACAGTCAATCATAATCACCTCCAGTTCTTTGTTCAGGCTTTTGGTTTGTTCAGGCATTTGACAATTAGTGTGTGTCTAGCATTTGTGGTGTTTTTCACAATATTAGTCAGACTTTCTTAGTCATTTTATGTAATGGAGTTGGCTGCTCTAAATTGCCCCTATATATTCTCAAAATATAAAATACGGGTAGCACAGTGCCTATGTGGTTAGCATGTCCCTCTCTCAGTGCTGGTGCTCCAGGTTCGCCTTCCAATTTTGGTGGGTTTTCTATGTTCTCCCTGGATCTGCATGGGTTTTCTCCGGTTTTTCCAACAGTTCAAACACATGGGTTCAAGATCAATTGTCTGCTGTAAATAGCCCATATATACGTGTGTCATTGTGTGTGTGAGTAAGTGTGTGCTCAGCACTGGATTGCCACCCTGTCCTATGTGTATCTGTGCATTCTCCTAGTCCTAGTCCCTATAGGGACTTAGTATAGTATAAGATGAGTTAATAGTGATGGAGTATGTCAGTGGAGAGGTGATGGTGACTGTTCAGCTTAGCCGTAGCTGCTTAGTCTCTACACTTCACATTACATTTTGAAGGGTCTTTGTATATTTTGATAAAAATATAATACCGGGCTTGCAATGAATAAGAATAAGTTACTAATAAGTTAATAAGCACAGTCTTGAATTTTTCATGCCCAGCCAATCAAATGGATTGGGTCTGGCAAATAAGCTTATTAGGTCATTCCTGTAACTTATAGAGTCCAATGTTAGGTTCTCTCAGTGAGAAAATGATGTACAACTTAATGTTTTATGGATGTACAGTGTTTGCATGCATTTAATGGTATGAATGACAAAGGGATACATAAAGTGACCTATTTTGTCTACTGAATTTGTCCTCACATTTAACCCATCTTTGCAGTAAAACACATATATACACACACTGAGTGAAGTAAGCACATGTGGCCGGAGTGTTGTGCAGCCTTGAATTTTGTGTGTAAAGTTAGGTGCCTTGCCCAAGGGCACTTCAGTCATGGAACTTGGTATCGAAGACCTTCTGGTCACAAGGCCACTTCCTTAACCACCAGCCTGTGACTGCGCCTATTCATGTGCTGATAAAATTGCAACATTTTGAGCTTTTTCATAGAAAAATGACCTCTACTCATACTGTTTCTTTTTACCAATATTTTATAATCTCCTTTGAGAACCTTGTAGGTGGAGTTTCAGTGTTCTCTGCGTGGGTTCTCTTCGGGTCCTCTGATTTCCTCCCACAGTCAAAGAACATGGATTAAAGTTAATTTGAATGCTTTAAATTGCCCCATATAGAGTGTTTCTGTGTGACTGAATAAGTGTGCCCAGCGATAGGTTGGTGCCCTGTCCTGGGTGTATCTGTCCAGCGCCCGAAACCTTCTCCACTGGATGGGCATTGGAAACCCCCCCTTTACCCTAGTAAAGGATTAAGCTGAAAATAATGAATGAATGAATTCCAGGCAGCTGCTGAGACATAACTGCTGAATGCAACACTCAATTGCTTAGTTTGAGTGATGTATTGACCACTAAAATATTTCATGGCTGCTCTAATGTATGCTTAAATTTTACACACATGATGCCGGCATGATCAACTAATTGCAATTATATTAGTTTTGTGTCGACCCACATATATGTATTACGCACAACAATGTCTTTTCTTTTTACAGAACTGACTGAATTAGTAGAGTCTGGGTCGCTAACTCCTGGCAGAGAGTAAAAGAATTTGCTCCTGGCCACTGTTGTTGTCTTTGTGTTCTTAAGACAAGTCAATTGCCTGTTGCAGCCTCTCATACAAATAAAATATATTCTTGTCATACTGCTATAACAACTTTACCTCATTGTCCTGAAGTGACAAAAGTTTCAAAGCTTCTCTAGACCTTTGAAGGTTTGTAGTTTGAATAAAGCAGGGAATGAAGCATTTAAAAAGGCAAATCTCTCTCTTTCTCTCCATTACTTTATTGCTCACTGTGGGTGGCCCTAGACTTGTAAGTTTAATTACAGAAGCTCAATCAATATTTTTCCTTTGTACTAACATACTGAAATAATTTTTGCAGTTCATACATAATCAGTCAACATTAATATATACTATTTTACAATAATATTATTATGTTCATGTTCACTAAATTTTAAAAATATACCAGTAAATAAAATTGAATTATACAATAACACTCTCAGTTTAATTTATTGGATATGTCTCTTGTTTTTACACTCACTGTATATTTGTTCATTCATTCATTTATTCATTTATTCATTACCTTCTGCTTAATCCTCTTGGGTCGTGGAAGGGGGTTCCCCATACCCATTCAGGGGAGAACATTTTGGGCAGATACACCCATCCATCAATCTATTATCTTCCACTTTATTCTCTACTAGGGACACGGCGGTGTTCCCCAAGCCCATCCAGTGGAGAACGTTTTGGGTGCTGGGCAGATACACCCAGGACAGGGCGCCAATCTATGCTGGGCATGCTCACACAAACACACTCTATATGGAGTAATTTGGAAAATTCAATTGACCTGGATCCATGTTTTTGGACTGTGGGAGGAAACCGGAGAACCCGGAGGAAACCCACGCAGACAAGGGAAGAACATGGAAACTCCACCCAGATTGGGATTCGAATCGGGAATCACTAGTGCTGAGAGGCGAACGTGCTAACCACTAAGCCACCGTGCCACCCACAGATACACCCAAGACAGGCAATCTATCACTGGGCAATCTATCGCACAGACACACACACACAAACTCACACTATATGGACCAATTTAGAGTATTTAATGAACCTTGAAAACGTGTAATCCATGTTTTTGGACTTTTTGGGAGGAAATCGGAGAGCCCTGAGTAAACCCACACAGACATTGGGAGAAAACTCCACCCAGTTTGGGATTTGAACCTGGAATCCCCAGTGCTGAGAGGTGAACATGCTAAACACTAAGCCACCGTGCCACCTTACTGTATATCCGAAGTGTGCATCATCCGAAGTGTGTTAAAGAGCATTACCGCAGGTCCTTAATTCCTGCTGCAGTAAGACTGTACAATCAGCACTGCTCTCAGTACCCACTCACTGTCAAACTGACAATAACACTGTGCAATAGCTATACAATCATTATATGTGCAATTGTAACGGGTGCCTAGGCCACCTGTTCCATGTTTGGTCATTTACTTTAATTAATGTCATTTAGTTTGTTTAATTGTCTCTTTCTGTTCATTGGTGGTTTTGTGCACGTGATTGGTTTTCGTTTGTATTTATTTCCTTCTTTCCCTGTACTCGGTGCACTTCGTGGTTTAGTTTATGTTTACTCGTCGTACCTGTGTTTTGTGGTGTCTCTACACCTTTAAAATAAATTCCAATTCCCTGTTACCTGCGTGCCTGGCTCCCTTCAGCGCGTTTGAGCGCGACGGCTCTGCGCTTTCTATGCGCAGCTGCTTTATTCTCTGGGTAGGCGAGTGTAACAGCAATACACTTTTGCTGGACAATCTGTTGTTTTTTCTTTTGCAATTAACCACTTAATTTGAGCATATGTGCAATACTTTTTTTGTTGTTTTTATAGAGTTTTATTCCTGTTGTTTCCCCATCTTATATTATACATAATTAAGTTTTATTTTATTTTATTTTGTATATACTGATCTCTATTTACATTTATATTACATTTTTTTCTTTTTTAAAATACGTCTCGTGGTTATGTTAGATGTATCTTGAACCTTCCTGAATACTGTTACTTCTGCGCTTATCTCATACATTTCTATTTACTACACATATGTACTTTGCAGCTCAGTTTCAAACTCTTTCTCTGGATCCTCTTTAATCTGTTCTCTAAAATTCAGGACCCCCCCCCCCCCAGGATCACTACAGAGCAGGTAGTATTAGGGTAGTAGATTTTTCTTAGCACTGTTGTGACACTGATGTGGTGGTGGTTTAATAGAATTTGTTCTGCTGTATAAGTGAATTAGACACATAAAAAATGAATGGGTTGTTTTTTAAGAGTTTTTTAATTTGCCCAATTGATCTCAGAGATTATATTGCTATTTAACATATATTTCTAACATGCCAAAAACCATGTGTAGACTCCCAAAAATATTTAGACTGACACATTGTGTGGTGGTGGAGGAGGTGTAAACATGGGCACCACTGACTAAATATTGTTTTGGATGATACCATGGCACTGTGTTTTGTTTTTTAAACACTGTTAAAATGAATTCTTGTCTGATACAGGGCCTAAGCTGCTTAACAGTGTCTTACCTGATTTTACTCTTCTTAATGCTCATTTTAAATTTGTTACCACAATTGTTGTTTTGTATTATGTTACAGTGCTCCATTACTGCAATCTCCCTCCAGGGATTAAGAAAGTATTCTGATTTTGATTCTGATCTGATTCTGTATTCAGATCTGATTCTACATATATATATATAATCTTATTCTTTCCTTAAAAATGTAAGTTCCACACTCCACACACTTTATACACTGTTGTATAAATATTAACTTAACAGTAGATTGTACAGCTATCTTCTTATTTGGATTTTTGAATATGATTAAAAAGTAAAGACAGCAACAGTTCCTCATGTACTAATCAGGTTTTGATTTTTATTATTAATCTCCTGGTGCTTTTTAACCAGAGCGATTTGGTTACATGGATGTGTGTACAGGTATTCAGCTATGTATTATGTGCATATCAGTTGTTTGTTTATGTGGCGTCTTTGTATTTGCTTGGTGACTGGCGAGAGAAACAGCAGGTGTGGAAAGAGGTAATGAGAAGACTCCATTTTGCTAGCTGACATATCCCAGCATGCTTGCTGCTGTCTAGTCGAGTGCACTGAGTAAAAGATGACGAGCTGACAGCGAGCCACGCAGGAGACCGGTCCTCGGTGTATTTGGAGGGGGGAGTTGTCACTTTCAGTGTTTCTCAAAGTGCCTTCAAACCTCAGTGCAGGCATGAGGCAGGCCATTCTTAAAGGCACAGTTCAACCAAAAATTTTATTCCTGCAACTACTCCCCGAGTAAAACTAATTACTATAAAGCTAATGCTAATTTACCCACGACTAATGGGAGTAAGAAGTCTTTAAAAAGAAATGACAAATTTCCAAATGTATGTGGTCATTTAATTTAGAAACTATAGGTATTAAAATAAAGTTGCTTCCATTAACCTATCAATCTGAAGGTTGGCGGTTCAAATCCCAGGTTCACTGAAGTTACCATTGTAGGTCCTTGAGCAAGGCCCTTAACCCTCATTGCTCCAAGAATGTTGTGATTAACCCTGTGTTCACCTTGTAAGTCGCTTTGGATAAAAGCATCTGCTAAATGACCAAATGTAAAATGTAATGTAATGTACTCCATCTATTCTTTGGTAAAAGGTCTAAACAAGATTTTGTGGTCTCTCTGTGGGAATTTATTAGGTTACCCAAGATGTTAAATCCTCAAATCGGTGACACATAATGTCTCAGTAAAATCAAATGGAGGAAAAGCAAGGGGCAATCCTGAAAATTTAATCAGAAAGTAGGCGTTACCAAACTAGAGACCTAGCAAGAATTAGCAGTGTCATTAATGTGGACAGTATCTAACATCATTAATGTATTTAATTACAGACTTTGGCAGAAAAGGTCATTTTAAGATAAAAAAAATTATGATTAGATGTAGACGAGTAATGGGGAACCAAGGGAATCAACAGTTATGACATGCATTCCACTAAATGAACGTAATTGACTCATTTATTGAAAGAGGCGAATTAAATGAATCTCAATTTGTAAGGATTTCAATTAGTGAGGTCATTTATTCTATAAAAAACAGGTGTCAATTATAGCCCTATAATTGAATTGGTAGTAAGTTATAGAAATAACAGAATAACACAAATGGCAAAGAAGCATCCAATGATTAGTTCCAGAGATATCAGTGCAGAGCCTCTGTTATCTGTGAGTACTGTAAGAATTAGAAGATGCCTACATGAAGCCAAACTATTAGCAAGAAACCCTCGTAAGGTAAAATGAAAAAAAATGCATGTTAAGGTTACAGTTGTATAGAACACATTGACTGGCCTAAAGGGAAATAGAGCAACAATAGATGGACAGATGAGAGCAAGATTGTTTTTATTGAGTCTAAAGGCCATTAACAGTTTGTTAGGTGACCCATAAACACTGAATTCAAGCCACACTACACTGTGAAGACTGTAAAACATGTAGGTGAAAGCATAATGATTTAGGGATGTTTCTCATACTTTGGAATTAGATCCAATTATCACATACCAGGCACCATGGACCAGATTGAATAAATTAAATATTGGAGGAAGTAATGTTGCCTTATACTAAGAAAGAAATGCCCTTACAATTGGTGTATTAGCAGGACAATGACTCTAAATACACCAGCAAGCAGGCCACATCCTGATTCATCAAGGTCAACAAGATTGATTTTAATCATCAGCCCAATCCCCAGACATGAATCCAATTGCGAATTAAACACATAACATTAAAAATGCTGATATTATAACCCTAGGGAATACAGAAGAACGTTTGCATGTTTACATCTTATCTGATGTTAGTTGATCTGATGCCACCCAGATTTAAAGCAGTTATCAGGAATGAAGGCATTACAAAATATTAGTCCATTGATCAGAAAATCTTACTATGTAAACAACTTTTAGTTTATACTGTAAATATGTAAGTTTCTAATTGAAATTAAAGATAATGCTATTTGTTTAACATCTCATTATTCACTTTTCTTCATTTTCAGTTTCCAATTTTCATTTGAAATTTTCAAAAAATTATATTCCATTCATGTTTGCATTTGGAAATTAATGTGCATTGTTCCCTGTGCCTGTGTACATGAAAATAAATGCTATCATGAGAACTAAACTTTATTTCTATAGCTGTTTTGCACATTTCTTTAAGTGTTGCATTTGCAAAGCTTCTTTAATAATTATTCATAAGTTTATGACCTGACAACCCTTATCTCTGTTTTAATGCATCAGGCATTTGATATTTTAGTCATTATCCTGACATTAAATTTTAGTCAACCATTGTTACAACATACATTTATTTTCCAATTTGATCCACTGGGAAACATCATTGAATGTTATAAGCTGAAGATTAGAATCCAAAAAGAGGATCCCAAAGTCTGTGGATACAATTGACTCATTTTGTGTTAAGCCTCGATAAGTACCATTAAGAATTTATGCTGGCCAAGAAGAAAAATCTGCAAATAATACAAAATTCAAAGGTGTAAATAGTTTTAACAAGGATTTAAAAAGTTGGAAAAATAAATTTTCTTTAATATTGTGTTGACATTATCTGGCTCTAAAAATAAGAGCTTCTCAGACATGGATAGCTGGTTATCTTGTCATACATTATATTTGGGCAATTTTAGAACCTTGTTAATGAATTTTCCATTTGATCTAAATCTGTTTGTACTATTGATATGTGAATTGTGCTTTTTCATTAAGTAGGCATTTAGGAAGACAATTATCAGAGCACTTCTTAAACTTCATATTGTCATACCTACACAATTGAAACAATGAAGCAAAATCTAATACAAAATGCCACTAGTTTCCAAGACAACATTTATGATAGATTTAGGACAGACAGGACAGGTAATTGGAAAAAAGATTGATAGGAAAATAACATCAAAGGGTCTTTTGGAATATGACAATGATGGAATCTGCAATTGTTCCCTTAACAAAATCTGTCCAACCAGCTATTTTGAATCAAAACACAATTCGCTCTGACATGGCTTTTGCTTCACCACTGATGGAAACTTAATGATCTACTATAATTTAGTAGGAGAATCAAGAATAATAACTGTTTGTTAACAACTTTATATTTTACAATTTACACAGTTATCATAGTTTATCAGATGTGTGGAACAGATAAGACTTTCTGAAAACAAATTTAGGAAGGCAAGATTAAGGTGGTTTTGACATGTGTAGAGGAGGGATGCTGAGAATAAAGCCACCAGGCAGGAGGAAAAGAGAAAGGCCAAAAAAGAGGTTTAGGCAATGAAAGAAGAAGGTCTACTAATTAACTAAGTATGTAATGACAATTCTAATCTATAACAGATTTTTATGTTGCATACATTCACTATATCCCAGGATTAGATCAGCGCCCTGTTCTGGGTGTATCTGTCCGGCGTTCGAAACATTATTCCCTGGATGGCCACTGGGAACCCCTCTGACCAAATGACTTTCGGTGACCTGCACAAAACTGTGGAGTGTTTATTAGAAACAGTAGAATGCATTAATTTTCTATTTGTCCCATGGTGAAAATACAGTGTTCCTGCTCACTTTGCCAAAGCAAACTACTTCCATCTTGTATTGACTTAACACTTCTTTGTTAGACAGGTAAATCAACAATCAGTGGATAAAGGCAGCACTTTAATGCATAATGGTTTTAGAATCCACATGCAAAACATCCTACATGTCTAGTCTATGGTCTCAGTTCCTCCTTAAGCCTCAGCATGCATTTTTATAAATAAAACTTTCCGTAGGCTTATTCTGCATGACACAATATCTAAGAATTCAATGTCAGCCTTAGGTCAGGAGCTCAGGTGTATGTCACAAATGGCCCCTTCTAGACTGTTAGTGTGTGAAAACAAGAAAGGGAGGGGGGAATGAAATGATTTTAAGACTTCCCTCAAAAGCCCTGTGAGTGAATGTGTGTAGGTGGAAGTAAGTGGATGACTTATACTGGCACGGCTTTACTGCTGGTTGCTGCCTTCTTACTAAGCATTAGTTGGCACAAGGAACAATGGCAGTGTTGATAAAGGACCCGGCTACACCTGTAGCACTTGATTTTATCAAGCTGTCTGAAGTCCGCCCCTACTTCCTCTAGGGCTGTGCTGTCTCTGGCCAATCAGGAGTGCTTTTTCTAAAGGTGATTCCGAGCTTGTGAGGGGAGTAAAGTTCGCTCATGTGTGAGAAAAAGGAATTACTGGAACCTTTTGTTTCATGTTGCTTGGCCCTGCTAATGCCTGCCAGACATCCACCACAACAAACTTTTACTGCAGACAATGGGCCAGATAGCATGTAGTTTGACATGCAAAACGTATACTGCCCCTTTGTCACCAGTAGTGACACCCTCTCTCTCACTTTCCTACTATCATTTGATCTGTTTTAGTTGACAGCCATGCTTTGTATAAGGTTCTTTTGAGACAAAGCTACTGTCGTTTTGACATCCCAGTGTTTATTGGGGTGTTTGTGTATTGGCTTGGCATGAGTTTTGAGTGTTTAAAAGGTGCAAGGTTTTTCTCATAGGTGTGCAGGTCTCACTTCTACTCCTCATCTTGCAAGATTATAAAGGCATTCTTCTTTTTCCCATTCTCACTACTTCATTAATGTATGGGTGATTACCATAAATTATCATATCTCATTACTGAAAAAACATAGAGTTTATAAAAGCATTTTGGAAGAAAAGTGTCACTTGGTATGACATGCTGGATCCAACCGCATGAATCAGAAATTCAAACAATAGTTAATAAAATAGTAAACAAAATAAAATAAACACAATTAAAACAGGGCAGCATGGTGACTTAGTGGTTAGCATGTTCCCCTCTCAGCGCCGGGGATACAGGTTTGAATCCCAAACCCTAGTAGAGGATTAAGTGGATTAAGCATCTTACTGCACATGGCCCGCTCCTTCAGACAGCATGACTAACTGCGCTCTGCTGACAGCAGACAGCATAGAGACATCTGTATGTACACTGCTACCCCATTCCCAGAGAGCCAAAGTGGCAGCCAGTGCAGGACACAGAAACATGGCCATGCACTTTCAATATTTGTGACACGAGAGAGTAAAATTTAGCCATGACCCTAAAGAAAAATACACTGTATGTGGCAATGTCCAAGCTCTGAGTATGTATATATAAAATATCAAATATAGGCAGCACACTTGCTTAGTGGTTGGCATGCCCACCCCTCAGCACTGGGGATCAAGGTTCAAATCTCGATCTCGGTGGATTTTCTATATTCTATGTTCATCCCACAGTCTAAAAACATGGATTCAAGGTAAATTGGCTGCTCTAATTTGTCCCTATATGTGTGTGTCTCTGTGTGACCAGTAATGGATTGGCACCCTGGCCTGGGTGTATCTGGCCAGTGCCTGAAACATTCTTTCGTGTATGACCCTAGTCCCTAGTAAAGGATTAAGTGGAAGATAATGAGATGAGATAAAATATCATAGAGCATTTACACATACCATATTTCAGGAGACACGCCACTGTTACGATGTGCTTGCACACCAGAACCTCAGAAAGCATACACTAAAAAAACACTGAACACTAGAAAGTCACATCTAACGTGTCAGTCCTAACTACACTGACCATGCTTAATGCTGAGAGGAGCCCCTGTCCTCAATGACCATTGTATGCCAGCTGATTTGGGTGGTTTACTGCACACTGCTCACACCCCACACAAGCAAAGGGTAATGTTGGTGCCTAAATAGGTGCTCACTGTGTGAAAAGTAAGCAACCATTCTGGATATGTCAGCAGTCCATCGCAAGGTTAGACATCCTCTCTCTAGAGCACAGACATTCCTCTGCATCGGTCACAGCTGGCATGTGACTGTTGGTTTACCACTTGAGGCCTGCTCTTCTCTAGCAGGTTAATCAAGACTTATGGCCAAGTGCATAGAGGGACAGCCAAGTGGCAGCATGAGTGCCTGACTTCCTGTCCTGCTCTATGTACAGAGAGGGGCACAACTGGATAAAAATACGCTTAAAATTTAAAACCAATTATAGTGACCATGCATAGTAACATGTGGGAAGAGCTCATATGAGGAAATGTCCCATCAGCTGCACTCCGAACTAATTATTAGATTCAGGTGCATCTGCAAGTTGACCGGATTGCACCTTAGCCCATTTACGCTGTGACACCACTGCTGACAATATAATAACAAATTATTTCAATCATAAAACATAAAATAAGAACCTTAAGCTTGACAACTATCATCTTGGATGAGTGAATGTTCTACAGTCATGATCACTTACTTACTAACTCAAAAACAACCGAGATGCAGAACAACTTACAGGTCTAAAAGTCAAGTCAGTTGGTTTACAAAAACAATTTCAATGTTTTTAAGTGCTGACCATTTCTAACATAAACATTTTAGTGTAGAGTTTGTTGAGTGTTGTGTTTGCATTAAGGTCACAGAGCCGAGTTATTGGTTTTAATACATTTCTACTTCCTTACTCTTCCTTTTGTAAACATTTGTACTTACCTCTCTGCTAGGTAAGGGTCATCTAGAGTGACAGAATTCAGCTGTTCTCCTGAGGGAAGCCAACACAAACAAAATAACAATCCAGTCAGACATCTTGGTTGACTGATGGTCTTTTTAAGGGCAGTTTCTTTTACTGGCTATAGGTTAGCCTTATTTACCCAACAACTTGATGTGTCCATTGGGAATGGGTTTGCAGTTGTGGGGGATGAAAAGAAAAAAGATGCACACCCATGTGTTATCTACATTGGAGTTCCCCCTCTTCATTCACAGCAGTAAGTATTAGTGACAGGTGACTATTTTTCATGGACATGTTAAACTTCAACTTGCCATTCTGACAAAAATATGTCAATCTGTGTAAGATTTTCCCACTTTCATGTGAATTGGATGTGATATGCCAAATTTAAGTATCTTGAGCCAGAAGAGAAAAAGCCTCCATTACACCACATTCGAAATTATTATGCAAATTATATTTTTCTCTAATTATTTAAAATTAGCTTTGCATATGATAGTCATCATCAGTTAAAGTATAAATAAAATTTTATTGAATGAACCACAGGCAGCACGGTGGCTTAGTGGTTAACACATTCGCCTCTCAAAGATTCCAGATTCAAATCCCAATCTGGGTGGAGTTTTATGTTCTCCCTGTGTCTGTGTGAGTTTCCTCCGGGTTCTGCGGTTTCCTCCCACAATCCAATAAGATGGATTCAATGTAAACTGACTGCTTTAAATTGCCCCATATAGAGTGTGTTTGTGTGCATGTATTTGTGTATTCCCTGGATGGGCATGTGGAACCCTACTTTCGACCCTAGTAGTGGATTAATTGGAAGATAATGAATGAATGAATGAACGAACCACCCAATGATAACAGTATTCATTCATCCTTTATCTTCTGCTTTATCCTGTACTAGGGTTGCGGGGGGGGGGGTGTTCCCCATGCTCATCCAGGGAAGAATGTCTCGGGTGCTGGGTAGATACACCCAGGACAGGACACCATTCCATCGCTGGGAACACACTTACACAGACAAACACACTCTATATGGGGCAATTTGGAGAATTCAATTGACCTTGATCCAAGTTTTTGGACTGTGGGAGGAAACCGGAGAACCCGGAAGAAACTCACGTGGACACGAGGAGAACATGGAAACTCTTGGAAACGATTGGGAATCCCTAGGGCTGAGAGACGAATGTGCTAACCACTAAGCCACCGTGCTGCCGTGATAACAGTATATTCTTCAAAAATAAAATAAAAACAACAAACTTTCAAAACATTTTATAGGTTGTAAAGAAATTAAACTTGCCATTTGTTAAATTTGCAGCATTAAGGGGTCACATTCATTGAAATCAAAAGCTATTTTAATAATAAAAAAATCCTAATAGGCCTAGTTACACGTCAACATAGGACCCCTTCTTTAAAGTCACCATCACAATTTTTGTATCCATTGAACTTGTGAGTTTTTAGAGAGTTTCTGCTTGAATTTCTTTGCAGGAGGTCAGAATAGCCTCCCAAAGATGCTATTTTGATGTGCACTGCCTACAACCCTCATAATTCTTGCGGATACTTCAATTTTTCTCAATAGGGTTGAGGTCAGGGGAAGATGGTGGCCACACCTTGAGTTTCTCTACTTTTATGCCCATAGCGGCCAATGATACAAAGGTATTCTTTGTAGCATAATACTAATTGAGATGAGATGGTTTTGCTCTAGAAGACAAACTTTTTCTTTTACCATAGAAGATAGTGGTATTGGCTCTTGCCCTATGGTTCCAGCCCAAAACATGACTCCACCATTTCCTTGCTGACATCACAGCCTTGTTGGGACATAATGGACACCCACCAACTATGCACTACTCCAGGCTTCTGGACCATCCAGTATTGCACAACACTTATCAGTAAACATGACTGAAAATGAGTCTTCATGTATCTCTGGGACCACTGCCACCAGTTTTTTGCTTGTGAGCATTGGGGTGGCGAATATTACGTTTATGCACCAATACAAAACTTTAAAGGAGCTTACACCTTGAGGTTTGCGGGACTCCTAAGGCACCAGCAGCTTCAAATATGTGTTTGCTGATTTGTAATGGCATTTCAACAGCTGCTTTCTTAATCTGATGAATTTGTCTGGCAGAAATTTTTCCCATTATGCTTTTATCTGCACAAACACGTCTGTGCTCTAAATCAGCCACAAATCTCTTCACAGTATATCAATCACCTTTAAATTTTTGTAAAATATCTTGTTTTATACCATGTCCCAGACAATGCACTATTTGATTATTTTTCTTTCCCATATTGCTTGAACCCTGTGGTGTACTTAATAATGTGGAACATCCTTCTTAAGTAGTTTAACTTTAATTAGGCTCACCTGACAAACTAATAATCACAGGTGTCTAAGATTGACAAAAAAACCCAGCGAAACAATACCATCAAAGTGTTTAACTGAGAAACAAAAGATTGACATCTGGATAAAATTTTTTAGATAGCAGGTATTATATATATATATATATATATATATATATATATATATATATATATATATATATATATATATATATATATATATATATATATGATCATGGCACAGTAGCTTAGTGGTTAGAACATCTGTATGCTCTGTATTCCTCCCAAAGTCCGAAAACATAGATCAAGGTAAACTGAATGCTCCAAATTGCCCCATATAGAGTGTTTTTATGTCTGTCTCAGTGTGTGCCCAGCAATAGATTGGCGCCCTGTCCTGCGTGCTCTGTACTGACGAATCAAATTTTCAAATCTTTGGCTGTAGTAGGAGACAGTTTGTTTGCTAAAGGGCTGAAGAGTGGTACAATAATGAGTGTCTACAGGCAACAGTGAAACATGGTGGAGGTTCCTTGTAGGTTTGGGGCTGCATTTCTGCAAATGGAGTTGGAGATTTGGTCAGGATTAATGCTGAGAAATAGAGGCAGATACTTATCCATAATGCAATACCATCAGGGAGGCATATGATTGGCCCAAAAGAATACAACCAATGTCATTAAGAAATATATTCAGCGTAAAGAAGAAGTCCTGGAAGTGATGGTATGGCCCCCACAGAGCCCTGATCTCAACATCATCGAGTATGTCTGAGATTACATTAAGAGATAGAAGGATTTGAGAAAACACATATCCACAGAAGATCAGTGGTTAGTTCCCCAAGTTGTTTGGAACAACCTACCAGCCAACTTCAAAAACCTAAAACGTATATAATATAAATTTAGGACAGCGCAGTAGTTTAAATTAAGTGAAGAATATATATTTCCTCCATTGTATTTGCCACACTTATTCCAATACAATTGTGCTAATAGTTAATAAGGAGTTTTGTGCATATAAACTTGTGCATTTCACTGACATTAAACCTATAATATAACTTTTGGGTGCACTGGAGCAACACAGGTCTTTTTATTCAATGTAAGTGTATGACAGACACTTCGAAATGTCATTTACATACCTGCCTAGGACACACAACAGTGATGGTCTTTTTGTAAAAACAGGTTATAGTACAGCAAAGCCAAAACCACATGAAAACAGTGTCTGATTGTTTTACTCTTTAAACAATTCATTTAAACAAGTAAACACCAGGGGCAGCACGGTGGCTTAGTGGTTAGCACTCTCAACGCTAGGAATTTCCGGTTCAAATCCCAATTTGGGTGGAGTTTCCATGTTCTCCCTGTGTCCATTTGGGTTTTCTCCGGGATCTCCGGTTTCCTTCCACAGTCCAAAAACATGGATCAAAGTCAGTTGAATTTTCCAAATTGCCCCATATAGAGTGTGTTTGTGTGAGTGTCTGTGTGAGTGAGTGTGTGCCCAGCGATAGATTGGTGCCCTGTCCTGGGTGTATATGTCCTGGGACGTTCTCCCCTGGATGACCCTAGAAGAGGATAAAGCAGAAGATAATGGAGGGATGGATGAATAATAAACACCAATAGCTGACTTGTTGTGTTCATTCTGTAGGATCCGCTTGGTTTGTCAGCACACTTGCAGCAAAATTTTGAATTTCTCTTCTAATACATCTAATCTGAAAAGGTTACATTGTGCCAAATGCTGTTTAATCTGTTATTAGTCTTGTGATGGTTTAGAGCCTGTATACTATGCATTTGGTCAAATAATTGTGAAATACAGTTTAACCATCTAATACTTAACTTTCAAAAGTTCACTGCAAAGTCAGACAGCACAAAATGATTTCATTTAGTTTTTCTTTATCTGCTGCAATCATGTAAAATGTAAAACTTGCTTTGTCTTTTTCTTAAGTCTATTAAATTGCTGATTTCTTAGAACTAGTTTCAAGGAAAATGGTCTAAATGGTCTGAGAAACTGCCTGAGTGGAAACTCTTGTATTCTCTCCTGGGCCTGGCGAGTGTGATTGCTTGGATGTCTCTAATGGTGTTAGGCTGTGATTTCATGCACAGCAGGCCGCTGGGTTTCATTTGCCTCCACGCTGCCATGGTGGCTGATGGAACTGCTCTCTGGGTGAACATGGAGGGAGGGAAAGCCACTCCTAAAAGGCATAATGTGTGTTTCTGAGCCAGACAGATGCTCTCTATAGCAGTTCATTTGCATGTTCGAAATAAAAAATGACAATAGTCTCAGGTTTTTGAGAAATAATAACAATAATGAATTGAAACAAATATATTTCAAATGTTAATCACTAAATCTTATAAAATTCCAAACATATAAACATGCTGTAAGTAGAATAAAATTTTTGTTTAGATTTGGCAGCTTAGCTTTTTTCTCTGAAGACTGTGGCTTTACAGGAATTTATTTAAGTTTTTTGTTTTTTCTGTAAAATCTTCTGTTCTGAGTACTCTGGTTAACTAACCAAAGAAGCTTTTATTAGTCAAATCAGAACATTTTTTTTTTATTTATGGTTACATGTGTTACAAAATCAGTAATTAAGTTGGCTTGAAAAGGACAAATTGCTGTTCTTCGGAATCTTCTTCTTCTCATTATTATTCTTACATGAATTTTCTAGCAGTTTCACATTCCGCAGCTTTTAATGAATTTTGAAATCTGGCAGTATTATAGTATATATAGTCAATTAGGTTGATTTTCTTTTTGGAGCAATATGGCGTATGGTTTTCATGTTAAGCTACTCTTTTTGAAGCGTTTTTTCCCCCCATAGGAATCTATTCAAAATTCCTCTTCAACAACTTTATAGCCTTTTTATTTTAATTTTTTTTGGTTAGCCACATTAGCCTTGTTTAGTCTGGCTCTAATTACACACTGTTGGCTGATCTTAATGCCATGCCATCGCATCCTGCAGCTTGATGTCATATCTCTCTTTCCGCATCATGTGCTGTGCCCGCTTATAAATGCACACAATCATTAGACGGAGCTGAATTAGGTGCGCTATTCTCACTGATCAATGCGTTGGCTCCACCTCTCCTCCCCCAAAGTGCCACCACAAGCTTTGTTAACATTTATCTGTTTAGCATTATCCGCTTTATCCTCTATTAGGGTCGCGGTGGGGTTCCCCATGCCCATCCAGGAGAGAACGTCTCGGGCGCTGGGCAGATACACCTAGGACAGGGTGCCAATCTATCACTGGGCACGCACTCACACAAACACACTCTATATGGGGCAATTTTGAGAACTCAATTAACTTGATCCATGTTTTTGTACTGTGGGAGGAAACCGGAGAACCCGGAGGAAACCCACATGGACACGGGGAGAACATAGAAACTCCACCCAGATGGGGATTTGAACTAGGAATCTCTAGTGCTGAGAGGCGAACGTGCTACGTGAACGAACCACTAAGCCACCGTGCCGCCGCATGCTCATCATATTTTCCAGATTATCTTAGTTAGCTAACCACATTTAGGAAAATAAGAAAAATGTTTATTATTTGATATACTATATTTCCTAGATCACAAAATTGCATTGTGTATTTTGTGTCAAAATGTTTTTATTTTTGAGGAATACAGGGTTTAGTAATCATTACATAAATTCAATTATTATTGTGGTTTAACTGTTTGGATGACCTTCCCTTCAATTATCAGACAAATACTGTTAGCTATTTATGCACTTGAATTTTTAAAGGTCATCCTTGCACACTCCACACAAACAGATTTCATTTATGATTTAATTAAATTATTTTTAAGCTTTAAGTAGAACTGTTTGCTTTCTTGATCAGCCCTTAACTTACACCACTGCACACAAATAAATAATAGCACTGCTGTGGGCTCCCCGCATCACAGGAGTCAGGCTCATGATGGTCATGGCCCAGAGCTGTGGTGGGCGTCCCTTATATTCATTTCTAATAAGGTGGCAACCCTAGTTCAGAGTGTGGAGTCCTGTGTATGTGTGTGTGATATGGAGTCAATTTGGCTTAAAGAAATGATAAAACAAATGCCTTTTCAACCAACTTAATTAGAAGATGTTTATTTTTAACATGAAAAATACACCCAAAACTAGAAAAGTTCAGTTCCTGAAGTAAATGTAGAAGGTGCAGCTAAATGGGAGAAACAAAGGATGAAAAAACAATAAACAGAAGCACACTCCATCCTAAAATACAGTAGATATTTCTATATTACACATTTACAAAGATTTATGCCTCTGCATGGGCTGGACTGTCGAATGAACAGATCTATTCTTCTTCAGATGTAATGTCAATTATAGAAAGGCAAGTCACAAGTCCATCAATATCTCCATTTCACATGTTGTGTGTAATGATGAGCTCCTTCATGCTTGTGGTCAAAAGAAAAGTGTTGTTCTTTCCGGCTGACACACCAATCACCCAATGCCATTTCTGATGTTCTCAGGTTTATGAAAAAAGTAATTTGTTTAAAAGTATTTTATTTTAAAGTTCTCATCATTAGATAGTTAAATACATTACAAAATTACATCATCATTTTTACACAAAGAGATTAAAAAAGTGTTTGTTGTGTTCATTAGGTTGTTTATTCTCACAGTATGGTATCAGAACATGACTGAAGTTGCTAATTGTTGCTTTTATTGTTTTTCATGTTTTCTTAATTGTAAAAGTATGGGAACCTTAGAATGAAAATAATGAGAATGGATTAAAATTCCTCAAACAGTAATCGAAAAAAAAACTTTATAAGCTGTGATGTTTGCCAAAATAGTTGCTATAGGTACCAATTGTGAAGGGTGCCCAAATGTTTTCTTTTTGGATGTCCTTTAATTTTTATCTTCCATATATATGTAGGGTAACAGTAATTTTGATCAAGGGTGCCTAAATCTTTGAATTACACTGTATATCCCAGACAGTCACAATGGTAAAACCAATCATTCATTCATTCATTATCTCCCGCTTATCCTCTATTAGGGTCGCGGTGAGGTTCCATCCAGGGGAGAACGTCTCGGGCGCTGGGCAGATAGACCCAGGACAGGGCGCCAATCCATCGCTGGGCACACACTCACTCACACAGACACACTCTAAATGGGGCAATTTTGAGGATTCAATTAACTTGATCCATGTTTTTGGAAACCGGAGAACCCGGAGGAAACCCACGCAGACACGGGGAGAACATGGAAACTCCACCCAGATAGGGATTCGAACCGGGAATCCCTAGCGCTGAGAGGCGAACGTGCTAACCACTAAGCCACCGTGCCGCAATGGTAAAACCACCTCCTTTAAATTCTCCTGGTCATAAATCACATGTAAGTTGGTGTGCAGTTAAATTTAGTTTCCTTGCTTACTTTTTTAACGTTGCAATCTTCATGTGAGTTATTTCGGTTAGTTGTTAGAAGGCATGTTCTGTCAGAGCTGCCTCTTACCACAACGTCACCTTGTGGTGCTTTCCATCTTTTGTCTTTTGCTTCGAGATTGAATTTTTTACATTGTTATATGATATTGTGGCATTTTTCTTTAATTTCCACAGGAATTTTCAAGTCATTTATTTTAAAGACCACAGTTTAAGTGTTAAAAAACAAACTTATGTGACTGTATGGTGGAATTTTTTATAATCTCTTAACTCTCTTCGATCTGCCTGCATTTTTCATTTTTTAGATGGGCAACAATAATTTGCTGTCCATCACTTAAAACACAGGAAACATCAGATTTTTTGTGACCCCCACACCATCCAACATTTCAAAGTTTTCTGCCCTGGACATCAATATAACTGCAACACACTTTAATCTGAGTGGTGCAGGTTTGTTGTAAAACATGCTGTAGACAAAAAAAGACAATAAAAGGAAAGAAGAAAGTTCTATAAAAATTGCTCCTATATATATAAGAGATAATAATTAATAGCACATATATGAAATTTAGTTCATTACTGTAAAACACTTATCCCATTTATATATGCATACTACAAAGCAATAATGTCAAAATACAAAAGTGTATAATGTTAATCTTATACTATAATCAAAGTGTCTGGATCAGGGGTCGTGTAGTGAATGTGGGTAGATTCAAACAGGTCAATGTGATTGACAGAAAACATTTGTGTGTAACATTTTTTAAACAACTACGCTGTTTTGCAAGGACATTATAGAAACCCAGCTCATTTATTTCATATTTTAATAAGTGTGATTTGTCTCTTATTTGCTCTGTAATGCTGAATGTAAATATAAGAACTGAAGCACATAAAAACAAAGAGGAACATTTCCAGTTTTATGTCAGAAAGTTTGCTGCCACCTTACAGGTCACAACATGGCAGCTGAATGTTTTACCTCAACAAGCTGCTTCATACAATAACAAACTTTCAATTACCTTCTCAATAATAAAAAAAAAAACTAGTGATCAAAAAACATCAGTCATGCATTCCCATCACCAGAATATGGATAGGGTTGTAACTCGCTGAGATAAGTGACAAACTAAATTATTTAAATAAGGCACCCTGTCTCTGCATCTTACCTGATTGAGGGTCTTACTTAGAATCCTCTGCATCTATATCATTGATGTCTGAAAAGCATAAGGTTAGGGCTGCTGAGTTAAAATCATCCACTTCTGTATTGCAAGAAATATGTGTAATGCTTCTGTAGGACAATCTTCAGGTGATTTGATTAACCTTTCCAACATATGTTTCTCTTTTAGTCTGTTCAGCAGCTCAGCAAAGCCAAGGTCATCTTTTTGACACATAATTTGAGTCAGTGTGTTCATCTTAAAATGATCTCTCCAGAATTCCAGCACATGACCCACATACACACAGTGGCTTAGCTTTTCCTAGTGGAGGTAATTGATGAAAATCACCAACAGCCATAATAGAGATGCTACTAAAGGGTTTGTCATTTCCTTTGATCTGCTGCAATCTCTAGTTAACATAAGCAAATAAAGGTTTTGACACCATTGAAATCTCATCACTGATCATGATCTGTACATTTAAAAAGTTTACCCTCATCTCATCCAAACTGTTTCCTGGTATGCATGCTTTATTGGGAGTTTTAATAGTGCTTTTCCATTAATATAATGACTGGCACAACCTATAAAGGCAGTGAGAAGTGGCTCACTTGGTTTTCGACATATCATCTTCCTCTCTAATGACAGTTTCTGTAAGATTTTAGTGGCCTCTGCATACACAGATTTAATGAGGTGACTTTTTCTGGTTCCTGCTGTTCCAGGTACATAATAAAGAAATTGCTCTGGATTTTCATTCCAAATCTTTTTCTAAAACCAGTCCCGTATCTTGTAGAACACATCAGCTTGTGTTCCATTTAGGCTCTGACATATTTTTTTCATCTCTGATGAAGTTATAAGTGGAGATTCTATAACAGGCATGGTCAGATATCAAATCTGGAATATCTTCTGTTATATCATGCATTCTAATCGGATCAGTTCATTTTTTGGTTTGCAAGTTAGAGAGATAGTCCATGCATTTTCAATAAGTCCAGTCTGTTCAAAATTCTCAATAGCCTGATAAATGGCTTCACTGACTTGTTAATACTTTATACTGTTCTTATTTACAATGGCATGAACACGCAGCAGTGTGTCTGTTCCTGGCAGTTTAAATGAGGCAAAGGCATAGAAGGCGCTGTAAGTGTTAAACCGAGCAGTTTTAAGCTGTGAGCTGTTTCAGTGTTGCAAATACAATTTCAGGTGAGATCCATATAATCTTTCTGGATGTTTCTGTTGTGAAATATGTGCAAAAACATGCTTTGCTTCTTTTTAATCTGCCCCATGTACTTCTGCAGTGAAATTATATTTTTAGCCTTTCTCTGATCCACATAAGCAACCCCCAAAAACATTCATAGCAAATTCTGCCATGAACTTTAACTGTTTTCCCTCCACTTTTTTCAGAATTTGGGATCATTTGCATATTTACTTTTTTTAGTTAAATATTTAATTTTTCCCTCTGTTTTTGTCTCTTAATGAGTTATGGACGTGTTATATAGCCTTTTTTTGTGTATTATTTAATTTTGCCACAGCTTTGCTGATATCAGAGTGTAGATTGTGACATGGATCTACTGTTATTTGTACCTCACTCTCTTTCTCTCTCTCTCAAGATTTTTAGTAGCTTCTGCAATAGTAGCTGTGCTTCGTGTTTTTTTTAGAAAAGACACAGACAGGAGCTCATACTGATGGCTGACTTTCAGGTAAAGACATATCTGGTGTACTATTAACAGCCTTTCAATCAAGTCCTCTAAATTCGCCAAAATAATCATCACAGCTGTATCATCATTCTCTTAATCCACCAGGTGTTCTACAGTTAGGATCAAAGACCCAATGTCCACCTAATAAATACAGCAAGGTGTGTTCCTCCAGAAAGCAGTTATATCACCTCCTGACAGCTGAGTGCATTCTGCAGATTTACATTGTTATCCATCCTTAGTGTAGCCTTGTCTCTCAGAAACCCAAATCTCTGTTGATGTTTATTAATACTGTAACTATATGCCAGTCTCTACTGTATTGGGTAGCTCATCAAGCACCAGTAGGTTACTCACATATCTCTCTTCATTTAGTAAAGCTTGTTTAAGATTTGTTAAAAGAGCATATCGCTTTGTTAAAATTCGATATATATATCTCAGCTGAGAGAGAGAGAATGACAATGAGATGCCAGCACTCTGGTAACATAAGTATTACCTTCTTGCTTTTTGTTTGCATCTCCAATTGTTTAAAAAGTATATCACAGCAGAATATTTATTCATTCATTCATTATCTTCTGCTTAATCAACTACTAGAGTCGCGGAGGGGTTGTGTGATTGTCCCCATGCCCATCCAGGGGAGAACGTTTTGGGCACTGGGCAAATACACCTAGAACAGGGCTCCAATCTATTGCTAGGCACACACTCTATGGCATGATTTAGAGCAAACAACTTACCGGAGGAAACCGGGGGACCCAGAGGGAACCCACATGGACACACACCAGATTGGGATTTGAAACTGGAATCCCCAGTGCTTAGAGGTGAAAATGATAACCACTAAGCCACCGGGAAAAAATATTACCCTAGTGATTTCTCAAATTAAGTTCTGAGATGTCAAAATGTTACTACAGTTTTATTGGCTACTCAAAAACCAAATTTGTATACATTGAAATCTAACTTACATAAATAAACTATTACTAAATAGTTTGTCAAATAGCAACAATTTAAAACCCTGCATATTCACAGTTAATTATATATATGTTTGAAATTTGAAATTTCATCTAACATACAGTATATTTTATTTACAAACATTGTCTTTTGACATTGGGTACATATTCTAATCCAAAGCACATTGACATAATATCCCCTGATTATTAGGTTAAAGCCAAACTTCTTAGATCAGTAAAGGCTTATGCCATAGCATTTAAAAACATTTCAGACAATTATACCTTCTCTTATTTCAGCATGACTGCACCCTTGTGCACAAAGCAAGGCCCATTAGGAGGAAACTCTTTTTTGTATGAACTTCTGTTTAATGGCTCCAAACTAATTCCCATGGTTTTAGGATGGATGTCGAACAAGCTCATATATAACATGAATAATGAGCAGGTGTTCCAAAACTGTACTCCTGAACAAGAAATAACAAATCTTGGTTTTGCTGACTATAAGACAAAACTTTTGTTTATTCAGTTTTAGCTATATTCCATGAGTATTTTAGCATTAGCGGTGAGCTTGCTAATAATGCAAAAATGAATTTTATCCTAACTCTTTCCATTTTTCAGCTGGTAGGGAAGGCTCCAAGCCATGCTGTCCAAAAGAACTAATCAATCATTTCAGAGCATTCATGACATCAACAGCATTATTCTTTAAGCAAACTGCCTTTGTATGCTTGTATTGACTTTAGTATTGAGTGCAGTCATTGTTAGCCCTCTATAAGTCTGTGGGTTCCACCTCTCACTTGCTGATAGACTGCTGTTAAGGCTGAAACTGGAGCTGATGCAAGCACAGCTATGATCTGCAGTCTCTGAAGCAGTAAGTATGAAAGTGTAAAGGCCTGAGGCTTTTTTGATTATAGCATTGGAGGCTAGCCACAAATACACCCAGTGTCCAGCCTCATATGTATAGAGGTCTCTTTCTCCTCTTTTAAATATTGTAAACTAGTTGACCACCATACTAAATACTATTGTTTGCAAAGCATAATAAACATATATATATATATATGCGGCACAGTGGCTTGGTGGTTAGCACGTTCGCCTCTCAGCGCTAGGGATTCCCGGTTCGAATCCCCATCTGGGTGGAGTTTCCATGTTCTCCCCGTGTCTGCGTGGGTTTCCTCCGGGTTCTCCGGTTTCCTCCCACAGTCCAAAAACATGGATTAAGTCAATCGAATTCTCAAAAAATTGCCCCATATAGAGTGTGTCTGTGTGAGTGAATGTGTGCCCAGCGATGGATTGGCGCCCTGTCCTGGGTGTATCTGCCCAGCGCCCGAGACGTTCTCCCCTGGATGGGCATGGGGAACCCCACCGCGACCCTAATAGAGGACAAAGCGGGAGATAATGAATAAATGACGTGCTAACCACTAAGCCACCGTGCCACCTATATATATATATATATACGTCTGCCTCTCAGCACTAGGGATTCCTGGTTCGAATCCCCATCTGGGTGGTTTCCATGTTCTCCCCGTGTCTGTGTGGGTCTCCTCCGGGTTCTCCGGTTTCCTCCCACAGTCCAAAAACATGGATCAAGTCCATTGAGTTCTCCAAATTGCCCCATATAGAGTGTGTATGCGTGCGTGTCTGTGTGAGTGAGTGTGTGCCCAGCGATAGATTGGCGCCCTGTCCTGGGTGTATCTGCCCAGCGCCCGAAACGTTCTCCCCTGGATGGGCATGGGGAACCCCACCGCGACCATAATATAGGATAAAGCAGAAGATCATGAATGAATGAATGAATATATATACAGTGCCTTGCGAAAGTATTCACCCCCCTTTACATTTTTTACATTTTGTTACCTCACAACATGGAATTCAAATGGAATATTTGCATCATTTAATTTACAGACCATGCCTACAACTTTCAACATTTAACATTTTTTTATTGTGAAGCAAACAACAATTAGGACAAAATAACTGAAAACATCAGTGTGCATAACTATTCACCCCCGTAAGTCAGTACTTTGTAGAGCCACCTTTTGCAGCAATTACAGCTGCAAGTCGCTTTGGATAAGTCTCTATGAGCTTGCCACATCTTGCCACTGGAATTTTTACCCATTCCTCATGGCAAAACTGCTCCAACTCCTTCAAGTTAGATGGTTTCCATTTGTGAACAGCAATCTTCAAGTCTGACCACAGATTCTCAATTGGATTAAGGTCTGGGCTTTGACTAGGCCATTCCAATATGTTTACATGTTTTCTCTTAAACCACTCAAGTGTTGCTTTAGCAGTATGCTTTGGGTCATTGTCCTGTTGGAAGGTAAATCTCCGCCCTAGTCTCAGATCACTGACAGACGTAAACAGATTTTGCTCAAGAATATCCCTGTACGGCGGCACGGTGGCTTAGTGGTTAGCACATTCGCCTCTCAGCGCTAGGGATTACCGGTTCGAATCCCCATCTGGGTGGAGTTTCCATGTTCTCCCCGTGTCTGCGTGGGTTTCCTCCGGGTTCTCCGGTTTCTTCCCACAGTCCAAAAACATGGATCAAGTTAATTGAATTCTCAAAAATTGCCCAATTTAGAGTGTGTATGTGTGAGTAAGTGTGTGCCCAGCGATGGATTGGTGCCCTGTCCTGGGTCTGTCTGCCCAGCGCCCAAAACGTTCTCCCCTGGATGGGCATGGGGAACCCCACCGCGACCCTAATAGAGGATAAGCGGAAGATAATGAATGAATGAATATCCCTGTATTTAGCACCATCCATCTTCCCCTCGACTCGGACCGGTTTTCCAGTCCCTGCTGCTGAGAAACATCCCCACAGCATGATGGTGTTCTTGGGGTGATGAGATGTGTTGGGTTTGCGCCAGACATAGTGTTTTCCTTGGTGGCCAAAAAGTTCAATTTTGGTCTTATCTGACCACAGTACCTTCCTCCATACAGTTTGGGAGTCTCCCACATGCCTTTTTGCAAACTCGAAACGAGCCTTCCTATTTTTGCCTGTAAGTAAAGGTTTTTTTCTGGCCACTCTTCCATAAAGCCCAGCTCTATGGAGTGTACGGCTTATTGTGGTCATATGGACAGATACTCCAGTTTCTGCTTGGGAACTCTGCAGCTCCTTCAGGGTTACCTGTTGTCTCTATGCTGCCTCTCTGATTAATGCCCTCCTTGACCGGGCTGAGAGTTTTGGTGGGCGGCCCTCTATTGGCAGGTTTGTTGTGGTACCATGTTCTTTCCATTTAATGATTATGGATTTGATGGTGCTCCGGGGGATCATCAGAGATTTGGATATTTTTTTATAATCCAACCCTGACTTATACCTCTCTACAACTTTATCCCTGACTTGCTTGGAGAGCTCCTTGGTCTTCATGGTGTTGTTTGGTTAGCTTAATGGTGTTGCAGCCTCTGGGGCCTTTCAGAAAAGGTGTGTATATACTGACAGATCATGTGACACTTAGATTGCACACAGGTGGCCTTCATTTCACTTAACATGCGACTTCTGCACCAAAACTTTTTAGGGGCTTCATAACAAAGTGGGTGAATACATATGCACATGCCAATTTTCTGTTTTTTATTTTCATATTCTTTATATACATATATTTTTTTCTCATTTCACTTCTAAAACGTAGACTATTTTGTGCAGATGCATCACATTCAATTCAGATAAAAAAAAATGCATACAGGTTGTAATGTAGTAAAATAGGGAAAAATCCAAGGGGGTGAATACTTTTGAAAGGCACTGTACATTTACTCATTTAGCAATTTTATCCAAATAGACTTACAAACATACACCAATCCTGACCAGGGACTAGAAAATTTAATGCTTGCAGTGCATGTATAAAAGTGGCTTAAGCAAAGTGCTAGGAATGATAAACTGCCTTTAGTTAGTGAGATCACGACTGCTTCTTAGAGTCCTTAATTTGCAAATGTTGAGTTATTCAGAATTACCGTGTGCTTGTTTTTCAGGCCACTTAGCCTTGCTTTTTGCAGTTAAGAAAGCAGTCGGGGAGAAATCAAGGTGCTCATCCTGTTGTTTTGCAAAAGTACTCTTGTCCCCAAGCCTTGAGAGCTTAATGGGTTTCTCATGAAGTAAATCATGAGTATGTCTTTAATCAGCCCATGTTGTTAAATGGCATTTGATTACCTTAAAAAAAAATATATATATATATATGTTTATGCCAATATGCCAAAATATGCCAATATGTTTTTATCTAAAATTTGGTTTATTTTAACTACCTACAAACCACAGGCTTCCAAAAAGCAGTTTACATTAAAGATCATAAATCATACTCTATTCATATGAAGCTGCTTCTGGCTCAATTTCCAGACCAGATATCCTTCCCCTTGTTAATGGTGGTGAGTGTTTGCAGACCTCAGGAGCTCCCTATCCTATCCCTTTCTGCTGAAGACTGTGTTCCGGGCGGCTGCATTAAAAAGTGATACCCTGTGCATGGCCAAATGGTCTTCATCAACCCCCATCAAGATGCACCATTGTCTGCAATAGGAGCCACCAGATGGTTTGTACCAGATCGGCTGAAGTATCAGTTTTACAGTGCAACCACTGGGAATATCCCCTGCAGCAATTAACTTTGGTCACAATCGAGAAACTGATGGCACCGCGCTGCTTCTTTGTTTTATAAAAATGGCTTTTACATAAGGTTGTTATTATAGGTCTCAAAGCACACAGCGGTTCACTAATGAGCAAGAATCTGTGTGTTATTAAAGACAATCTGACTGACACAACAAAATATAAAAACAGTGGAAAGGAATACAAAAAGGAAGCAGTAATTCACAGCTTTACAGATTTTCACCGAAATGTTAAGTTGGGAAAGATGTATCAGCACCCATCAGTCTTTTTAATTACAGACACTGCACACATCTTTCATAGGCTCTGTTTCAGACAATGCTATTAAACACACACTCCCACATACACACACAAACCTATTGTGTGTCCATGTTGACTCAACTGTGAGCAAGCACACAGGAAATGCCCCTTTATTGACTATGGAACATCCCCTTGGCTATATGCTTCCCACTTCTTTAATTGAGCTACAGCCAGCCTTCATATCTACATATTAAATCCATTTGGGCATCCTATTATTATCCAATTCCTGGTTGGTTTATGTTCCGTGAACAATGTTGACAAAATATTATGTCAATATATAAATTACGTGTGTTTTTATATACATATTTTGGGGTGGGGGGGTTTAGGTATGTCTAAGCTCCAGAAAAGGGTAATGTTAAAGCTATACCTGTCACAGGTGCCTCGGGCACCTGTCCCTCATTTACGTACTCGTTGTCTCAGTTGGGTGATTGGTTTGTTTTTGTGCACGTGATTGGGTGTGTTTCGTATTCCCTCTCCCCCGTGCACGTCTTTGTATGGGTTTTATCCCGGAGTTAGTCCCGTTTGTGGTTTCCCCTTTCTGTTGGTGTCCTTACACCACTTTTTTATAATAAACCTTGTTTTGTTTTTATGCCTGGTGTTTTGAAATCTCCATCCTCGTTCGAGGACGGTATGACGCTGTGCATCATCTCCGCACAGGTGGTATACCGTGTTAGCGGTCACAGGTGTCTCGGCATGCACATTCTCTCCGCGCAGCTGTGCCCTGTGAACGTTCTCAGGCGCGAAGCGGCGTATGCAGTTTCCCCGCGTAGCCGATCTCCCGGGGAAGACGAACGGCTGATAACAATACCAAAAATATTAGACCTATATATATATATATATATATATATATATATATATATATATATATATATATATATATATATATATATTGTATATATATGTTCATTCATTATCTTCCGCTTTATCCTATATTAGGGTCGCCGGGGGTTCCCCATGCCCATCCAGGGGAGAGGGGCAGGTGCCAATCCATCACTGGGCACACACTCACTCAAACAGGCACACTCTGTATGGAGCACTCAATTGACTTGATTCATGTTTTTGGACTGTGGGAGGAAACCGAAAAACCCGGAGGAAACCCATGCGGACACAGGGAGAACATGTTCTTTACACCACTGCAGCTGATGCTTTGTTTAAAAACTACTGACAGTTGAATATTTAGTAGCAAGAAAATATCACGACTGGACTTGTTACACAGGTGACATTCTGTCACGGTACCACAGGAATTTTGATAATGACATTTCCTTTCCCAAATGTTTATGGAAGCAGTATGCATGTCTAGGTGTTTGACTGTATTCACAAGTGAGCATAAAAGTGATTGAAACACCTGAATTTAATGCGGTGCATGGTTGAGTGAATACTTTTGGCAATATAGTGTTTATAGTAGTTTCACAATAGTTGAAATCTTTTAGAACCAAAATGAAAATGTACTGAAGCAACCAGAATGTTGAGATGTAACCATATTATAAAAATGCTAGAGCCCTATGAACAGCTCTCAGAAAACTCAAAATCCAGTTCTTTCCCTGTGGAGAAGGACATAATAGTGCTAGCATCTTTGCATCTGTATAATGAGGGCGCGGTAGCTCAGTGGTTAGGGCATTGGGCTATCAATCTGAAGGTTGGCGGTTCAAATCCCAGGTCCACTGCAATTACCAATGTGGGTCCTTGAGCAAGGCCCTTAACCCTCATTGCTCCAGGGATGTTGTGATTAACCCTGTGTTTATCTTGTAAGTCGCTTTGGATAAAAGCGTCTGCTAAATGTAAATGTATAATAGACAGAGCACTGTCTCTTATAATGAAAAGTTAACATAAAGGGAGTTCTGGGCAGCACAGTTATTTAATGCATTCCAGTAGATTTTCACAGTAGATCTGTGTTTACAAAACAGGTTCAGTAATGGCTGGTTCTTTTGGCTTTCCAATAATGTATTACTATGAAGCCTTTAAAATTTTCAAGCTGAAAAGATGCATTATCTTATGTTACAGCGGAATAATGTTGATAACTTGAAAGTACTTTTAACTATGCAAAGCAGAGCATGATCACAAACTGAAAAAACAGTAATGCACAAACATATAAACATTTACTGTCAACGCCATGTTTTGTAACATTTTAAAAATGATAATCTGAATTTCACAACACACAGTAGACTGAAAAAAGCTGATTATTCTGGTATTATACACTGAAATAGTGAGTACAAAGCAGACTCTCAGACTTTACTCAGAAATGACTCACAGGCCAGTCATAAAACGGGGGCATTGCTTATACATTCGCTTATATGAGTACAAAGAAACGACCTTTAAGTGATTTACAGAGTTATGCCGGCTGTCTTAGAGCTGTCATTTATGATGGTATTCGATTAGACATGACTAGCTTTAAAAAAAGGTCTAAATAGGCAGGATTCTCAGCCACCACAGTACTGACTTTATGACTCCAATAAACCTATGTGAACTCTTTGCTGTGCCAGGAAGACACCATGGTTGGAGTTTTAGAACTTTACCCAGTTTTGTTTAAAAGGTCCTGCATTTCTGTACTAATCATTGACATACTATGGTCTGGTCTTTATCTAGTTCACGATAAAAAAAAATTATGTTCAAACAAATAACAAAATATATAATTTTTGAAAGGCGGCACGGTGGCTTAGTGGTTAGCACGTTCGCCTCTCAGCACTAGGGATTCCCGGTTCGAATCCCCATCTGGGTGGAGTCTCCATGTTCTGCCTGTGCCTGCGTGGGTTTCCTCCGGGTTCTCCGGTTTCCTCCCACAGTCCAAAAACATGGATCAAGTCAATTGAGTTCTCCAAATTGCCCCATATAGAGTGTGTGAGTGAGTGTGTGCCCAGCGATAGATTAGCTCCCTGTCCTGGGTGTATCTGCCCAGCGCTCGAAACGTTCTTCCCTGGATGGGCATGGGAAAACTCACCGCGACCTTAATATAGAATAAAGTGGAAGATAATGAATGAATGAATGAATGAATGAATGAATGAATAATTTTTGAAAATAAGACTAATACTAAAAAGCTAAAAAAAATACTTATTGATGCTACATATTAATGTGCAGACATTATTTAGCTGAATTTAACATGGGAAAACATGAAATGGGGCAGCACAGTCACTTCGTGGTTAGCATGTTCGTCTCTCAGCGCTGAGGTTCAAGTTCAAGTCCCATTATGGGTGGAGTTTCTATGTTCTCCCCATGTCCGTGTGGGTTTCTTTTATTTCCTACCACAGTACAAAAACATGAATTCAAGGTAAATTGAATACTCTAAATTGCCCCATAGTGTGTGTGTCTCTGAATGAGTGTGTCCAGCGATGGATTGGCTCCCTGTCATGGGTGTATTAGTGCCCCAAATGTTCTCACCTGGATGGGCATGGGGAACCACCGTGACTCTAGTATAGGATTAAGCGGAAGATAATGAATGTGTGAATACATGAAATGCTGCTTTTACAAAAGTAATGAGGCATTTAATATAATATGTTTAATATAATTGCATTGCATACATTTTAACATTTAACATTAAATTATTTAAAAATGTTTTTTAAAAACATTAGAAGCTGATATGCCAGTTTGTTACAATGCATGCTAAAAAAGAAGTTTACTTAATGAAACCGAGAAAAAAAAAAAATAAGCAGAAGGTGTCTATATAAAATTATATATTGCTTTAGGATCTAGATAGATTTTCTAGTTAGATTTCAATGCTTTCAATTTAAAGTAGCCTAGACCATGTATAGGTTGCATAATTTAATAATAGAAAAACTATTATACGAATATTATGAACATATGAATCACTGACTCTGTCAGTCCTGCATTTCTGGACAGACAGCATATAAAAGAGTTATTTCACCAATCAGCCAGAACAATAACATGGCACAGAGTGGCGCAGTAGGTGCCATGGCGACCAGCTGTCACGTTGACATGAAAAATAAGTTGCATCACTGCACAGATAATGGCACCATCCTTTTGTGTTTGGGTCCATGATACAGCCATTGCACAAAAAGACTCCGCCTTATGTTAAAAAATGTGCTTCATTAGGAAACATTCAAATGTGCCATTTAAAATTCCATCAAAAGATGCTCAGTATTGATTGACCTAAAATAATAGAAAAGACAACTGCAGTATAAAAGTTTAGACATACACCTCTCCTGGCTAAATGCTAAAAAGTTCAGGCTTTCAGTTCTTTTGTGAAATTGGCATGTTTTACGTTACAGGTTTGGCTTTACAAATACATGCATCTGCTAATCTTGCAAGTGCCTTTTTGCACCTCACGTTCTTGTTTTTCCGTACCACAATCTGTTTTCAGTTAATTAACTTTTCAGTCTTCCTTGTTTAGTCAATTAGATGAGTTTTGTTATTGGTTCTTTTTGATCGTAACACATTATCTGTGATTGTTATTTATTCTGTGTTTTGGTGGCACGGTGGCTTAGTGGTTAGCATATTTACCTCTTAGCGCTGCGGATTCCCGGTTCAAATCCACATCTGGGTGGAGTTTCCATGTTCTCCCTGTGCCCGTGTCTCCACCAGGTTCTCCGGTTTCCTCCCACAGTCCAACATGGATCAAGGTCAATTGAATTCTCCAAATTGCTCCATATAGAGTAAGTGTGTGTGTGTGTGTGTGTGTGAGTGAGTGTCTGCCCAGCGATAGACCGCCCCCCCCCCCACAGATATAACTGATTTTAGATTTTTGTCCTGCATTTCACTGAATAAATAAAATATTTTTTGGCAAATGTGAGACGGGCCTTTGTGTTCTTCTTGTTTAGCAGAAGTTTTCATCTTGGAACCCTCTGAATAATAAAATTGAAAATTGATGTTTTAATAGATAAAATTATAATGTAAAAACAGCTATACAGTAAAAACTGTATTTTACGCTGTATATGTAAGGGCATATGTATATATATATATATATATATATATATATATATATATATATATATATATATATATATATATGAATAAAGAAGTGGAAATAAAAGGCCCTGTTACACTCGCCTACCTAGAGATTAAAGCAGCTGCGCATCGGAAGCGCAGAGCCGTCGCATTCTAACGCGCTGAAGGGAGCCAGGCACGCAGGTAGCAGGGAAATAGAATTTTATTAAAGGTGTCGAGACACCACAAAACACAGGTACCGACGAGTGAACATAAACTAAACCACAAAGTGCACCGAGGACAGGGAAAGAAGGAAATAAATACAAATGAAAACCAATCACGTGCACAACACAACTAATCAACAGAAAGAGATCATTAAACAAACTAAATGACATTAAAGTAAATTAACAAACATGGAACAGGTGCCCTAGGCACCTGTTACAGTACCCCCGCCCCTACGGTCGCGCAACGGGAGGACGCGACCAAGAAAAAAAAAGAATAAAATAAAAATCCCGGGGGGAAGGGGGGGGTCCTCCGCCCTCCTCGAGCCCACTGTCTATGCAGTTCGGTGGGCGCCCTCTGCGGACGAGGTGAGGGAAGCGCCCTCTGGCAGTGCAGTTCGGTGGACGCCCTCTGCGGATGAGGCGTGGGATGTGCCCTGTGGCCTTATGTCGAGGTGGACGCCCTCGGCGGATCAGGAGGGAACCCCGCCCTCTGGCTGTGCAGTTCGGTGGACGCCCTCTGCAGATGAGGCGTGGGATGTGCCCTGTGGCTTTATGTTAAGGTGGACGCCCTCGCCGGATCAGGAGGGAACCACGCCCTCTGGCTGCGCGGGCCGGCGGGTGCCCTCGGCGGATCAGGAGGGAACCACGCCCTCTGGCTGCTTGACGAGGCGGGTGCCACTGGTGCACTGACTGGGCGGCGAGCGGCCCCTGGACCTCGGGCTGGGCGGCGAGCGGCCCCTGGACCTCGGGCTGGGCGGCGAGCGGCCCCTGGACCTCGGGCTGGGCGGCGTGCGGCCCCTGGACCTCGGGCTGGGCGGCGAGCGGCCCCTGGACAATGGACTGGGCGGCGAGCGGCCCCTGGACAACGGACTGGGCGGCGTGCGCTGGGTGGACCTCGGCGGGCACGCACGCTGGGTGGACCTCGGCGGGCACGCACGCTGGGTGGACCTCGGCGGGCACGCACGCTGGGTGGACCTCCACCTCGGGATCGCCATCCTGCACACAGTAGAGGTACACCCCCACCGCTACACCAAAGAACAGGGCAATCTCCGTCTCAGACTGCCCCGGATTCACCCCATTGCCGGCACACTCCTCCATATTAATGGACACAATTGGTAACTCCTGTACCGCCCCCTTGCAGCGCGATCCGGTGCAACGCGCGCGCCGCGTCTTGGCTCCGCGCCGGCGGCGCGCACCGCGTCTGGATCCCATGACGGGGGGCTTTACAAACTGGACTGGGCTATCAGTCCAGAACTCCTCAGAGTTCAGGAGGGTATGAATGGGCAGAATATGCCCATACAGGTATGACTCGCCCGCTTCATCATCGAAGACCCTGACAAGATCGAGGCCCCCCTCAGCACGGAGCGCTTCATAACCGTACCTCCACATAAACTCATCATCGGAGTCATAATACTCCGGTATCACAGTGTTGGAGCCGTCCTTATGGCTCCGGGACGGCGGGCTGCGCATAGCGGCGCACTCGCGGTCACGACGGAGGGCGCGGTCACGACGGAGGCTATACGCATTACGGCCCCCGCAAAGAAAAATTTGAAAATGAGCTTACCTGGGCTCTGGACTCCCCAATTAAATGGCACTTCGTGATGTTACACTCGCCTACCTAGAGATTAAAACAGCTGCGCATCGGAAGCGCAGAGCCGTCGCGTTCTAACGCGCTGAAGGGAGCCAGGCACGCAGGTAGCAGGGAAATGGAATTTTATTAAAGGTGTCGAGACACCACAAAACACAGGTACCGACGAGTGAACATAAACTAAAACACCGAAGTGCACCGAGGACAGGGAAAGAAGGAAATAAATACAAATGAAAACCGATCACGTGCACAACACAACCAATCAACAGAAAGAGATCATTAAACAAACTAAATGACATTAAAGTAAATTAACAAACATGGAACAGGTGCCCTAGGCACCCGTTACAGGCCCGATGCAATACAGTGTTTCTATATGTTTGTACAGAGCTAACCTGTCAAAAACACGTACAGAGGAATTCCACACTGCACAAGGTTATCTAGTACATCATATGCAGAAAATGATCTTCAGAGAGTTACAGTGATGTGTTCAGAAAGCCGCAGCAATGTGCTGCACTCAGGTTCCTGTCACTGTCAAATATGAATTGTTCCTCTGGGCTTGCAATTGAGGAGAGATGTGGGACATGTTTTTGAAGCGTGTGACAAATGTTTTGTTGTATTTTGTTCCTTTCACACTTTGTTCTTCTGGGATAACAAAAATAGACAGTACAGAGTTTGTTTTAAAAAAAATCTTGATAAGATGATAGATATCGGATGATGAAGGATAGATTATTTATTTTCATAGGGATAAGTCCCATTAACGTTTAAAAAAGATAAAATTTTCAGTAAACTAAAATTAAGACCTGAAATCATAAATGTTCCCTAGTTCACAAGAAAGTGATCTGAAAATGATAAAAGATAAAAGAGAATCACAAATACTTGTCCTGGGTCATCAAAGCTGACACCTACCCATGTTAGTAAAGCAAGCTGCGTAAGAATGGAGGACAATACTTGGAAACTTTAAAACAGGTCACAGCAGCAAGGGGCTGGTCAAGAGATATCGGGCAGCACAGCTGATTCCTCTCTTAACAGGGAAGGGTGTTGTTATAGGCTCAAAAAGGAGATCACACACTCTGCCATGTCATCCTGCAACAGGAACGCTTGCAAGACCATTGAAGTTCATTATCTTCAAGTCCAGATGTTAGTCTGTAAGAAGGTTTGACAAGAAGAACTGATGGACACCGCATGGAGGTGGATCCTCACCAGAAATTGTTATGATAAGGTGCCAACAGAGACAGTCGTAATAGTCCATAGAACAGCTACCCACTAAGCCTGAGTTCAGCACTGTAATATTATTTGAGACATTTGTGGCTGCATTTATCGGGGTAGGTGCCCGGCCACTTCTTTCTCCACTTTTCCCCCTCCCTCTGTCTTTCCCCTTGTGTTGTCCACCTGTTCTGGCATCGTGAAAAGATGGGTTGGGTTCTCTGATTCATGCACAATGGATTTGTGTCTGTGTCTAGGACATTGGCCTGGTTTCTTAACAAGCTAAGACCAATCTCCACACTAGCCTGGACATGCCACAGATGGATAACTAAAACAAAGGAGAGCACAGATAATGCACTGCTTAACTGAATAACTAAGCAAAGAGCTATTCCTCCATGTTTTATTCAGATACAGTTCAGGGAAATCATTTAAGCAGTAAAACTTTACTCTGGGTTTAGTTGCACCTTCATAATAGTCTAAGTTATAATTAAGGGTATAAATAATAATTTGAATTCAATTTAAATAGATACAACTGCAAGAGAATTGAATAATGTGTTTATTTTGCCCCCCCCCCCATTTTTTCCGTCCATTTTTAACGTACGCATACTGCCTACTCTAAAGCTGCTGGTGGTGCTACCTCATTATTGTTTTTATACTTAAACCCCTTATATTTCACAAGAGGAAGACGCCAAAGAAAGTGAAATGTTATACATTTAAAATATGTAATTTTCCTTTATTTAATATTTAAATGTTGCATCCCGTAACAAACTAATACTCTTTATGTGATTTCTATAAAAAGATTTCCGCAAAAAGATTTCCGTTACTCCAAACATCAGTGCTTCTCACAAAACCCTTCGTCTTTTAAAAATATTAGATACACGATACTCTTTAAGCAAAAACGCTAAAGAAAACTGTAAAATTGGTCATTTTCAGTGGTGATCAACTTGTGGGGACTTATTGCACTTTATTTGACTCCTTTTATAGAGTAATTGTTCTATTTACAGTGTGTTACTATATCGCAACTGCTATAGTGTGATAAATATAGAATACTGATTCATTCATTCATTTTCTTCCTCTTAATCCTCTACTAGGGTCATAGGGGCACACTCACTCACACAGACACACACAAACACACTCTATATGGGGCAATTTGGAGCATTGAATTTACCTTGATCCATGTCTTTGGACTGCGTTAGGAAACCGGAAGAACCCGGAGGAAACCCATGTGGACACTCCAACCAGATTTGGATTTAAACCTAAAGCGCTGAGAGGCAAACGTGCTAACCACTAAGCCACGGTGCCGCCCTGATATAGAATACTGTTTTTGTAAATTATTCCATCCATCCATTATCTTCCGCTTTATCGTATATTAGGGTCGCGGGGGGTTCCCCATGCCCATCCAGGGAAGAACTTTTCGGGCGCTGGGCACATACACCCAGGACAGGGCGCCAATCTATCGCTGGGCAGTAAATTATTTTCTTGTTGATTTATTTAAAGCTTATCATGTAAATATGTTGAGTATTGGATCATATTTAATCATATCGAATCGAATTGTGCAGAATTCTTAAATAAGAATCAATATTGAATTGAATCGTCAAGAAGGCTTCAATTTACACCCCTAGTTATAATAAAGAAGACCGTTCTGAGACCAAGACAACTAGTTCCAGAGTCTGAACTTTACCAGGTGACAGGCAAACATAAGCTTTTGCAAATGAAAATTCGATGACTAACTACAAAGATTGTGCTCAGTAATGCTTTGGGCCTGTCAGCTCTCCAGGAAACCTTGTTAATGTTAACTTGTTTTATGTCTGGACAGCATCAATGGCTATTTCTCGACAGAAACAGTTAAAAAGTGATACATTCGCAGGGCAATTTAGTATTTTCAATTTACCTATCATCATGTCTTTGGAATGTGGGAGGAAACAGAAGTCCCCAGAATACACCCACGCAGTATTGATGAGTTCATTCAGAGTCCTCAGAGAAATAACCTTTGTTTGCCGCAACTATGAATTAAACCTGGGGTATTCTTGCTGTGAGCCTCAAGTGCTTACAACTTTGTTATTGTGCTGCCCATTTTTTTAAGGTAAGTGGCATGGTGAATTCTATTCACTGACTACACATTATAGCTTAGCTTCATTTCAACCCAAAATAAAAAAAACAAAATTGACAGGTTTTTAAATGATACAATGCCATTTTAAAATAAAAACATTTGCAGCCAAACTGGTGTTTTGGTCCATATCAAAACTAATTTCCTTAAAATCTAAATGGTTGTGTGGATGTGAGAGTTAAAAGTGCTCTGTTTTTAAACATTTACTTATTTAGATTGGATCCAATTTGAATTTAGTGGTCTAACCTGAAAAGTACAACATTCAAGACCAAATGTTGAAATATTCTGCATAAATCAATAATCCAAGAGCTCAAAATTTGTGTTCTTTTTAAACACAACAGAGCACGGTGGCTTAGTGGTTAGAATGTTCGTCTCTCAGCACTGTCAATTCCAGGTTCGAATTCAAATCTGGGTGAAGTTTCCATGTTCTCCCCGTGTCCGCATAGCTATCCTACAGTTTCTCTGGTTTCCTCCTGCAATCCCAAACCATGGATTTAAGGTCAATTGAATGCTCCAAATTGTCCTATATAGTGTGTGTTTGTGTTCCCAGTGATAGATTGCCACCTATTCCTGAGTGTATCTTCCTAGCACCTGAAATGATCTTTTCTGGATGGGAATGGGGAAGCCCCATGTGTACTCTACACCTAGTAGAGTATTAAGCAGAAGATAATAAATGAATGGATGAATAAATGGAACATGACCCATCCCTGGATATTATTTCACAATTTTTGGGCATAAGCATGTTATATTATTAGCACTCAAAATCTTCAATACATTTGTTGTGCTTACAACCAATTTAAGATTATGAAAATCACCAAGAAAACACAGTTGAAAATAAAGCATCCTATTTTAAATCACAGACTGTTGTCACACTATTCTGTATGCATTGCAGGAGAAGTGGGTGCTGAAGTGCTTTTCTCACATTCCCCTTTCCCCTAAACCACCTGGTGACGTTTATCAAACTGTCGTCCTGTTTTTTTTGTTGTCTTATCCTACTTGTCTCCTACAATGAGACTCCCCTAATCATGACCCTGCTCTCACCCTCTTCGACTCCTCCTCCCTCCACTATCTCAATCTCTACATCCCTCTAGCCCATGCTCACTCTCCTGCTGTTGCTCCAGATATTAAAGCAAATCAACCATGAAATAAGCTTCTTCCTCCATCCTTGCTCGAGCTGTCAGGAATCGTTGCCCCCTACACCGTATGTATTTTCTCAGTCCCACCCTTGTGTCTTGTCCTCTGTTCAATCTGCTATTATGGTGACACTTTGTTCACCCTCTGTAAGGCACAGAGCCATACTTTAGCTGTGCCATTGGAACACTTAAAACAGGATTGCCTTTCGTACATTAATTACTTTTAGTCTGACAAGCTACATGCTGCAGCAAAATCAAACCAAGACTAATGCAGGACAAGAGAAAAGGTACATGAGTCAGACTTGTAATGTTGTAGGTATTTTGTCTTCTTTAATTAGATTAAGATTTTGAAAGATATTTTCTACCCAAATTACCATTAAAAAACTGCCCCCCTCCCCCAGCCCTTTAACACTGGACTATAGATGTAAGCAGGGAAGTGCACTTTAGTCAGACAACAAAAGATAGATTGCTTGATTTCCAATAAGAATCTTGTTTTTATAGCTTACACTGAAACCATGTTTGCTGGGATAATTTAAACTACCTTTTTGGTCTTCTATCTGTATAATCCTATCCTATCTGTATAATATTGTGGACTGTGCCTGTAGGAACTTGTTGTACAGGAATCTATCGATAAATGATACATCATTTCAACACAACACTTTTTAGAGATGGAACCTCTTGCAAACTGTAACTGTATAGCACACGTGAACCATGGAACCATAAAAAACACCATTTCCAAATACATCATTTCAGTTTCAGCCAGACCATGCTAATTTACAGGGTTTTAAAAGGAGTTGAAGGAGCTGTCCCCAAAGGCAGGATAGGGATGCAGCAATAGAGCGGCCTCCCTTCGAGGCTGGCCTGGGTGGGGAATGTTAGGCATGAGAGACAAACAAAGACTTGCACTGTCCCCTAGAGAGTCATGGCCTCTGCAAGGACTTAGATCCTGGGATCTGTCCATGACATGGAGATAATTAGTCTAATCAGTCGCATGAAGTCTTTAAGTCATAGTTCCGAATGTCCAGACTCTGGGAAAAAATAGAAGAGTGTTAAACACAGTCAGCAGGAAGGCTCAAGCTGTTCAGGATCTCTGTGTCCTCTGGCGTCATGGCACTCACCCCCTAACATTCCTTTTATCCCACACAGCACGTGTCTTGCATTCTGCTGCACTATGAGGCACGTACTGAGCAAAAGAAATGCATATTTGCATTGTATCTTCGTTATTCACAAGACTTCTTAACTTTCTTGTCTTTTAAGCCTGGTTAAGGTAAGTTGTAGGGTTCCTGAAAGTACTGAATTCTTGAGTTCTAATTGAAACGCCTTAATTTAAATAATAATAATAAAAATAAATTATATTATCAAAACTTTGCACACCAATCTCGTCATTATTATTTTGTTCCGTATTGTACCTCATACTACTTTTACATTTTTCTTTAAGGTAATTTAAAGTTAAACTCTGCTTCTTAAGGTTTACATTTTATTAAAGATATTGCACAATGTCTATTTGTAAAAATGTTTTTTAAAATGAATTCAAAACAATACTCTTTGATTTGATAATTCTATAAAATATCTTAATTAATAGAGCACTGGCCAACTTTACTGTGTTTTGATTATATAACTACATGTAAGATTTAATGCCTGCAACATATTTGCTAAAACATTATGATAAAAACATAGTTAGGGTCAAAACACAGGGTCAGTCATGATACACTACTGGAGAAATGAGGGTTAATGGTCTTGCTCATGGGCCCTCACTGGTAACTTTAATTGACTAGGAATTTAAACCCGTAACCTTTAAATGAATAGCTCCACACCCTAACCACTGAGCTACTTCTTGTATATTACTACAATAATTACAAGTGTATTGATTTTGGTACTTTTTACGAAATACTGATTTGCGGTACTATATGCTCTCATGCAATGATATCCTTACACATATGCAAGCTATCCATGTCACTATGATAGAAGTTGGCTTTTGTTGATAAAAGTATTAATAAACAAGCTGCTTTTACTACTGTGCAAGTGCAAAGACATTTATCTCAGAGAGCAAGCACCCCTTATCTAAAAAAAAAAAAACGACAAACGCAAAGGGGTGCTTACCAATCTGGTAATGAGCTGTTAAAAAAATTAATTATATTTTACATCAATTTGTATTGTTACTTGTTTTAATTGTATTTAAATATTTTTAATGTATTTAAATAATGCTGATAATAATAATTAAATCATTTAGAAAATAATTTAAAAAAATTCTCGAATTTTTTAAATTTTTTTATCTTTGCTGTGACACTAGAGGGAGCCCATATCAAGAAATATTATTGTGCATATTTTAGTTAATATTTTTTTTTTTTATGGGATGAAAATGGCTTAACACTCTGCCTTCTTTTAAACTCATCCTGCAACCTGATAAGCTGTTGATAAATAAAGTCAGAACTTTCCTATTTCATTAAAAAACATGAATGTCATTAAAGGTGGGCAGCATTCATTCCCCAGCTTCTGTTCTTGAGCTGATGTATTTAAGAGTGCATTAAAACATAGTATTGTGCAAAAGGGGAGAACATTTTGGGCACTGGGCAGATACTGCAAGGACAGGGCAATCCATCACTGAGCACACACTCATTCACACAGACACTATATAGGGTCAATTTAGAGGAGCCAATTTACCTTGAAATTTATATTGACTCCATGTTTTTGGACCGTGGGAGGAAACTGGAGAACATGGAAACTCCACCCATATAGGGATTTAAACCTGAATCTCCAGCACAGAGAGAGGAGCGTGATTTCCTTGCTGATGTGCACACCCAAAAATTGCCACCTATTACCAATTGCTGATCTCCTCTCCTTCTGTGGTCTAATTTTATTTCCCTGGATTTATTTGAATTCAATGAAAGGTTGTTGTTCTGACACCAGACTATAGTATATACAGTTTAGTATATAGTATTTGCAGATATATAAATACTCTAACCTCCAGAGTAACTATATTGGAACATTGGATCAGATGGAGCAGATCCTAAACAAAGAACCAAGAAGATGGCAGACACACCACCTGGAGCAGGGTATCAAGCGCTATGCCTGCTCAGCTTTCAGCAGAGACAGTGTGGCAAGCCAGCAGCAAACAGAAACCACCCACAGCGAGCATGATGTTGCTGAAATGTGCAGCTCAACATTCCGGAAAGAGAACATGGCCAGCTGGAGACACTGAAGCTAGCATCATAAAGGTCCTTCAGGACCAATATCCAAAATGACAAGCCACAACACAATATGCGATATCAATGCTCAACATTGGCTTGACTAACTTACCCGTAGTTCATAGAGGCAAATAGGAGGAGCTGACAATGGAGACTTTTATGAATACACTGATGCCAGTATGGTTATGACAGCATGTCTAATATGATGACATGCTACATGACTAATGCTGAATTTGAAAGCAGTACCTGAGTACCCTGTTCATTTGGGGAGAGAGGGCACATTATATGAGAATGCTGTGTTAGCCTCTGTTAAACATCTTGGTAATATAGTGAGATGTGTCTGAGCCCAGCAATTTAACTGTATGTGAGTGACGGAGATGATATCAGGTCTACTGTCTCGATTGTGCAGGAAAGTGTACTGACCAAAAGAAAGAGACAAAAAAATGTGACGTTAAAGCTACACTTCATGACATCAATACACATAACATTCGGAACATCTAATGTCATTGTCACACTTGTTTACCTTGAGATGATCGGCTGCGCATATGAAGGGCAGAGCCGAAGCGCCCTAACGCTCTGAAGCCAAGCACAACAGGTAGCGGCAAAAAGGGTTTTATTTAAAGGTGTACACCAAAAACATAGAGGTACCAAAACACAAGCAGACATTAAAGTACCGACGTGCACAGAGGAAAGGGGAACACAGAAACTGAATACACAAACACCTGACCACATGCACAAAAACAAACCAATGAACAAAACAAGTTAATTAACAAAAATTCCGAATGTGAACACAAGTTAATTAACCTAAAAATAGGCACCTGTTACAGCCATACTGCACCTTTTTAATTTATTCTTACTGCTGACAGAATTACTGCACTGGACACTTTAAATTTACTCTCACTTTAACTGTTCATGCTGCATGTCCATGTTTACAGGTGTGTGTATGAAAAAGATGGATAGAATAAGTGTGTCTGTAATGTTTGTATTTCTGTATTTCTGTGCACTGAGCTACTGCATTCTAAATAAAAATTGCTGTATGTGTGAGCATACTTGGCAAATCAAAGCACGATTCTGAATCTGATTCTAATGCTTTTAGCATTAAAAGATGCATTTAGCATATTTTTAGGTGGAAATCAAAGAGACCTACTAGCTATCAGAAATAAAGGTTTGCATATGCACAAGCTCTGGCACACTGCAGTGAAACAGCAAGTAGATCACCCTTCTGACTGAGCTTTACTGCTTCCATCTTGCAGTTGAAACCCCATAATGTCAAACACCTGAAAAAGCTGGACATGCAGTGCTGGTGGGCATGAGCAAATCAGTTACTGGCTGAGGAGTCAATAAAAGAACCCTATCCAGGCAAAGGAATTAAACATGCAGTGTCATGAAGTTTGAAGTAAACATCAGAGTCTGAGGGCATCGCATCCTCAAACCACCAATGTCAAAGCTGATTAAACAAGTCGAATTACTGTCTGTCTGTCTGTCTGTCTGTCTGTCTGTCTGTCTGTCAAATTACGTGTATGTGTGTGTTTGTGTATTTGTGGGGAGGGGGTTGTTTGGGGTAGGGGCTTCCCTGGCATGGGTTAGCAGGCATTTTCCTGCTAACTAAATGTAAAATTTCTACATTTGCATTTATTCATTTAGCAAACGCATTTATCTGAGGCAACTTACAAATGAGAGAATATGGGAGATGAGTAAGATGGACATGGTAAGTTGAACATTGCTCTAATGAATAAAAACAACACCAGTGTGAGATTATTATAGGCTACCGAAAAAATAACAGTACATAACAGCATGAATAATCTAAATGAATACATCATTTAAACAATATAATACTGAAGAAACAGGAAAATGGAAGCATGGGAAATAGTGCAAGGCTAAATGTCAGTGGAGGGTGGATGTCAAGTAGAGGAGCCTGAAGCCTGCAGAGATGGGCTTGAATTTTCATAATAATACTCAGTGAGTAGAGTTTACCCCAATAACAAAACTGCTATGTGCATTTTCCCTCACCTTGGAGGCTGGATTAGAAGATACGTTAGCAGTAGCATAAAACCACCCAATTATAATTGTCTATAGTATTCCTGTTATTCTGGAATGAAAAATTAATTGAAGTACAACATTACAGGCACACAATGACAATGAACCTGTTGATAAAACAATGACTTTTAATTCTACTTTTGCACTTTTAAAGAAAGTTCTGTGAATGTGTGAATAATTCAAACATTACAGTAAACTAACATTTTATTTTAACATTTGCTTATTGGTATGGATTAGTAACAGATTTGTCGATTAACTGTAATCTGATATTTATAGTCTGGTGAGTATACTATCCGTCATACAGCTTTTAATAACATTAAATTTAAGCTTCAAAGTCATGCTAATGCCACAATGTATCAGTAAGCATCATAGACATTGTGCCGATCTACATGTGTTTTGTAGGGTGCAGTGCCCCTTAGCAAAAAAGGTTCCTGTGTTTGTGTTACAAAAGGATTTTTCAAAAGCTATTAGGAGGCCATAAGTGTGCAACAGGTTGCCAGCAATCACGATGGTGCCAAATGCTAAAATTAGTTATGAAATATGTATTAAGATTAATATAAGATGATAAATACAAGGAAATCATAGTTCAAAGGAAGAAATTTAGACATTGGAAAGGTAGTTCAAACAAGCTTAAGGAAACTATAAACCAATTTGCATGTCACATTGTACAGAAACCTTGCCAATATTCATTGGGTCATGTACAAAGCACAATCAATAGGTGGTTTATCTTGGAACTTTAAAGCATCCTTTAGCCACAAGCTTTTATCATGTCATTACCTTCCCTGCATTCATAATTCTTTTCATTTTCTTTTTTTAGACCTACATTCCAAATTCAGGCACTTTTTATTAAGCTGATCCATGTGGCTGAAGGAAGCTTTAGAGTTGTAGGAGTTGTAGAACCACTTATTGATTGTGCTTTGTACATGACTGGACCCTGAAGCTCCATCGAGAACATGTCTTTGAAACTATTGGCAAGGTCTCTAAATGAAGACTTACCAATGTGAAAGAATCCAAAATGTTTATTGTACTTTTGAAAAAAAAAAACAAAACTTTAATGTAGGTGACTGTTCTGGATAATACTACTATGTTCCATTTGACTCTTAACTCAGAAAAAGTATTTTTTACAGATTTACAAAAAGCCTTTAATAATGAAACAGATCACAGAATGATCTCCATCCTGAAATTGAGTTTGACCACCTTAAACTGTTCTATCTGTTTATGGTACTGAGGACATTTTATTTCGGGGAAACCTTAATATAATGGACTAAATCCTAATCGCACTAAAATGCCAATGCCAGAATATTGTCAAATCAATCCCTTCTAACTGCTTATAACCTTTTTAGAGACATTAGACAGGCATGTCTGCTTAGCCAATGCTGTTTGCATTGGCCATGGGATTTTAAGGAAAGGCTAGTAAATAAAGTTACAATGCATAATGCACTATCAAAATATATAATGTAGCAAATAGCATTTCACATTATTTAACCATTATTTCATCAATCTTAGACAAAATCCTAAGTTTTTGCTTGCAGATATACAGAAAATATCTGACATCTGTAAACAAACAAATGTTACTGTACCAAATATTAATTTCTGATTTTTATTTGTGTGAAATACATATTTCATGCAATAAAATACAAACTAACTATTTAAAACTATACAATGTGATTTCTGGATTTTTTTCTGTCTCATAGTCATAGTGTACCTACAAAAGAAATTACAGACCTCATCATTAATTATAGGTGGGAAACTGCCGATTTTGCAAGTTACCCGATACCTATTTTTCCCTCTGTACACCTAAGATTAAGCAGACTTCAAAAAATAAAATATGCTTTATGTGGAATCAGTAGATTTTGTAGCATGTTTGTAAATATCTAAATGTAACGAAGTATTTAAATGTGTAATTGTATTTATTTTATGTATATTCCTAAATATATTTAAGTTTATGTAAAATGTACATTTTTCAAAAGTGAAATGTTTTCCAGATATGTCCACATATATTATTGTGATAACCAGAATAAACAATTATAAGTGTAATAATAACGAAAAAAAAAAAAAAAAAAACATATGCCATGTGTGGTATGTCTTGCAACTCTGTCATTCTCTCACACTCATATTTTTAAATTATACAATGAATTGATTTCCATTTGTCTGTTTATTAGTGCCCTGTAAATAAATGGTTCTGTTCTAAATTGTGGTCTTGCTAATATTAATAATTGTGATTTTTTATATTATTTTGTGGGCGGCACGGTGGCTTAGTGGTTAGCACGTGCACCTCAGCACTAGGGATTCCTGCTTCGAATCCCAATTTGGGTGAAGTTTCCATGTTCTCCCCGTGTCCACATGGGTTTCCTCCGGGTTCTCCGGTTTCCTCCCACAGTCCAAAAACATGGATCAAGGTCAATTAAATTCTCCAAATTGCCCCATATAGAGTGTGTTTGTGTATGTCTGTGTAAGTGAGTGTGTGCCCAGCGATGGATTGGCGCCCTTTCCACGGTGTATCTGCCCAGTGCCCAAAACGTTCTCCCCTTGATGGGCATGGGGAACCCCCACGCGACCCTAGTAGAGAATAAAGCGGAAGATAATGGATGGATGGAGATATAATTTTGTTGCATCTTCTAGCTGCAGTTCACAGGTTGCAGCTTGTGGTAGTGATGCCCTTATGAATTTGCGTTTGTTATATTTCTAAATTCAAGTTCAAGTAATTTTATTATATAGAGTTTTTTTTTTACAATAGTACATTGTTAAAAAGCAGCTTTACAGTGTTTTAAGCCTTTAATCTACTAAGAGCAAGCCGTGACAGTAGCAAGAAAAAAACTGTTATGTTGTTATTTAAAGGAAGAAACCATGGGAGGACCAAGGCTCAGTGGGGGACTCATCCTCCTTAAGCGGCTGGGCAGCGTAGGACAGCCATGTACAGAATGTGTAGTGGAAAAACTATAATAATTGGAAAACTATATAAGTCCTGAGAGGGTTATTTCTAAGTGCAACACATCGTAATGGTGTGCTTTAGCACTTTTGTTATGACATTACATGACAGTGATAAGCCTGTTTTTTGTTTTGTTTTGTTTTGTTTTTCTGGCCATCTGCCTTTTTGCAAATACTGTTGTGTGTTTTTATTTGGGATTAGATTTTTATGGTTTATATGTTTAAAAACATTTATGAAAAAGCACCACTGAGATTCAAGTTGACTTTTGTGACATAAACACATTCACTGGATACGTTTAATATATATTTTACTGTGTGCTCAAACCTATTTCTTACTCACGTCTTACTCAAAAATGGCTACAAGACGAGAAAATTTTCTGGCAATTACTTTGCCGTTACCATGGTTATTACAAATAATTCCTGGTTATTGCTACGCAAAGTGCCAATCAACACAAAGACTCATCCATTCACTATCTAAGGCAGGTTATTTTCTCTCACTGCAAATTGATTTAACCAGCATAATTGAAGCTACAATTTTGGAACATCATAAAACTGGATCCGCAAAAGGCAAATTTGCAATTCACACTTTTTACACACTTTTTGTTTATTTTGAAAAAAGTTTATTTTCCATGACCAAAGTCCACAATTCATATCAGTATTATGGACTCTCCTAAAACAATAAAATAAACAAATTTGCTCAGTTATGATTTAACTTGTCTTCCATCGGTGCCAGGCTCCATTTAGTCCACCTAAACCTGCTCCTTGTTTTATTTGCAGGCAAACAAGTATTCACATGTCCCCTGGTGCTATCAGTGTTGGGAAATTGATTCAATGATGTTTACCTTTCCCCCATCTCATTAATTAAACCCATAAATTAGCTTTTAAGCTCCTTTGAGGTGTTCTGGAAATGAGCTGGTTAATTAATGTAGTGTGCCTTTGGCTACGAGCCATATATTTTCATCATGTCCATTAAACAGAAACAGAGGGCAGACATTGTTCAAAGCTATGCAACTATGCCTAATGGAAATCAACTTTTTGCAGATTAAGGATGTGGTAATATGTGATATTACACCTAAAGGGCATTTATGGGGAATTTATGTTTTAATTCCTGCTTACCATTAACAGTCTAGTCATCAAGTAAACTAAAATTGTCACGTATTACATGTATTACTAGAAAGAAAATGAGGTTATTATTTACAGCATCACTTGCCTAAAACTGTGTAAATACTATTAATATAGTAGTTCAACAAAAAGGTTTTCCTCTTTGTGGAGCATTAACTAAGAAACCATGAAGGAATCATGAAATGTTTATGTATACCTTTGTTAAACGCCTCCAGCATATCTCCAATGTTGTTCATAAGCCATGTGTTATTATTGACCAAAGCAGGTCCAAAACTCCCTGACCCTTTTCCCAGAAATGATGGCCTGCAGAAGTAAAAGAACTTTAGGATCCCTGTAAATATGAGAGCGCAATCTACATCCACAGTAAAAGAGAGGGTTGAAAGGAATTTATGTAAGAAAATTAGCAGAGATTGAATTATATCAGGGCGGCATGGTGGCTTAGTGGTTAGCACGTTCGCCTCTCAGCGCTAGGGATTCCCGGTTCGAATCCCCATCTGGGTGGAGTTTCCATGTTCTCCCCGTGTCTGCGTGGGTTTCCTCCGAGTTCTCCGGTTTCCTCCCATAGTCCAAAAACATTGATCAAGTTAATTGAATTCTCAAAATTGCCCCCTATAGAGTGTGTCTGTGTGAGTGAGTGTATGCCCAGCGATGGATTGGCGCCCTGTCATGGGTCTATCTGCCCAGCGCCCGAGACGTTCTCCCCTGGATGGGCATAGGGAACCCCACCGCGACCCTAATAGAGGATTAGCGGGAGATAATGAAAATGAACGAATTATATCACATTAGCTAAATCAATTTTAACAGCAGTTCTATTTATTGTTTTTGCAGAAAAATTACACATTAGTGAAATTAAAGAAAAGACAGCAAACATCATAACTCTGCAACTAAGAAACAGTGGCAAAACAATTGAAAAGTTCTACTTCTTGATCAATCATTACCTCCCTGATTGTATATATCTCATCTCTGGAGGCAGGAGATGGAGAGGACAGATATATATGCCTTTCTTCTTCTCTCCTTCATCTCTTTTATGAACGCCTCATAAAAAAGGGGTTGGAGATTTTTGCAGGAGTAAATTAACAAGGGCTCTTGATATGCAGATCAGTGACTATTAATCAAAGAAATGAGATTAGGGTTTCAAATGGGAATGAAGAAAGGCTCCATTATCTTGCTGAAGTGTCACATCTAATAATGTGGAACAGCTCTGCAATTCAACACTGCTGCAGCCCTCAGTTGGTTGTCATGTGACCTGGGAGCATGGGGCAAGGACAAGGACAGATGTTTGCAAGATACAGAGCAATGAAAAACAATAAAGCAACATCAAGAGCATCCTACAGTGGGAGGTAGACAAGGCAGTTGGGTGTATTGGGCTTTGATGTTAATGTGGCTCTCTGTTCAGTGCATGAATAACGGAGATCACATAAATTACAGGCATATAGGGCTTCATCAGTTGAGTTTACAAATGGCAAACCCTGCTTCAACTGCTCTGACTATGGAAGCTGGTGGATCACAAGCGCACAACAGTCACATAAGAAATTAAATAGATGCAAAATTTGTACTGACAATGCAAAAAACATTTTGCTATTTTGATATAATTCTTAGGTGAAACGACAGGAAAGCTTTTGTCTCAGTATGGCGATCACTTTGATTTAAAATCTTTTTTTTAATAAACCACTTTGAAGCTGTTTATATTTTTCTAGACATTGTACTATTAGACTGCCTCTGTTGTACTATTGTATAGGAAAGTACAGCTTAGCATTTCATTTATCCACTAAAAACACAAAACACATAAATTGACAAATAGATGGTGGTGAGGAAAAAAATCAAGGGGGCAGCAGTGCTAGAAAAACCAATAATACATATTTAATAAATGCAAAGGTCAAAAGGTCAATGGGCAAGCACAGCAAATACTAAGAAACATGAGTTTAAAAGACCTGATACATATTAGAGTAAATGTTGTGTATATGGATTGCACCTTCCTTTCTTGTGTTTTTTCCAAATGCAGTCCAGTCTTTGTATTTGTCTGTGCTTGTTTGGGTAAATGTGTTTATTAGTAATTTGTTATTTATAGTTTGACATCATATGAGTTCATCATATGAGTTCCCTTTGTGTATTCAAGACTGCCTACCTAGTGTCAATGCTTGTTCGTCATTTGGAAGTCACATCTGCTGTCAGTTGTCTTGTGTTTTTATGTATAAATCCTATTTACACTTTGATCTCGCACTTTAGGAAGACTTTTTTTTAAGACTGATTTAGTGGCAGTTCATAAAACTGTGTATTTTGAGTTCAAGAAATGTAACTAGTGCAGGAAACTAGCAATCGGAAAAACACAAACAGGAATAAATACTAATTATGAACTATTTACCTGAAGCAATACAAACCTTGAACCAAAACCCCGGAAACACACAAAACACTACCCTAAATATGAGCAGGAATTGCACTCCTAACATTACCCCACTCCAAATTACCGCTGAGTGTTGGGGGAGGTAAAAAGGGTTTCTAAATTACCTGCGCTGTAAAATGCAAAAAGTCCTGCGAGGTGACGCGAAAACAGGGAGCAGCTAGCATAAAGCTTGGACCAGAGATTTAAAGCCATTAAATATCACCGGGTTGGAAACATTCAAATAAAAGTTCCAGGAAGCAGAGAGGCGCAGAAGAGACCAGATGCTGGAGTGAAAAAAAAAAATAAAAAAAATACATACAGTATATCAAATAAGTTTATTATTGAGGTGCAAAAAAACATGTGCTCCTTATGAATATCCAAGATTGTAGAGAGAGCAAATATGGCTGCAGATGTAAAAGAACAGGGAATAATTCATAGCAGCTGGAGGTCGGCTCAGGGCACAGTAGCAGATTTTATGGCAGCATAAACAAGCGCCAACTAATGCAAACCTTCACCCTTGTTTATCCACAGGACAATGCAGACACATAAGATGCTATGGTACTGGTGGACATGATGTTACTAGGCTTAAAGCTGAGACGAAACAGCCAAAAGAAAGGTTATGGGCGCCTTCTTTAAACCCTGTTGATTGCTTTACTTATGAGCTGCAGGTGTGTGCTGATGAGCTGGAGTCAATTTAATGGCTGAGGAACACTGCAATGTCTCAGGCCACTACCGCCTACAATCACCAGAGGTGGCCAAACAGACACTGACAAACAAAGGACCACACAAAATGAAAAGCACATCAAAGGGGGAACTTAAAGCCCTTTACAGGGTAATCCCTAAAAGACCAAGGGTGCCATGAAAGGATAATGCCCGGGAAACCAGAACCACCTTAGAAGGCTTGGGAAAGATTGGTTAAGACTGGTTAAGATAGGCGGGCGGCACGGTGGCTTAGTGGTTAGCACCACTAGGGATTCCCGGTTCGAATCCCCATCTGGGTTGAGTTTCCATGTTCTCCCTGTGTCCGCGTGGGTTTCCTCCGGGTGCTCTGGTTTCCTCCTACATTCCAAAAACATGGATCAAGTCAATTGAGTTCTCCAAATTGCCCCATATAGAGTGTGTATGTGTCTGTGTGAGTGAGGGAGTGTGTGCCCAGCGATAGATTGCCACCCTGTCCTGGGTGTATCTGCCCACCGCCCAAAACGTTCTCCCCTGGATGGGCATGGGGAAACACCCCCCCCAACCCTAATATAGGATAAAACAGAAGATAATGGATGGATGTGATGGATGGTTAATATAGGCTTCAGATTGCTGTAAGTTGAACAAAGTTGAAAAGCTTTCTGGAGTATCATCAGAAACTCTCTGGGGCAAAGACTGAGTCTGACCCGCCTGGCAATAAATAAAAATTGGCAAGTACTGGTTGTGGGTTCAAGTCCCAGGTCCTCTGACATTAGAAATGTGGGTTCTAAAACGCATTGCTCTGATTCTGTACATTGCCTTGGATAAAAGCTTCTTCTAAATGACCAAAATATTTTTCATGTATCCAATGTGCACACCAAATATGTAACTTGAAATTATACATAAAATTATACATAATCTGCCGAGATTGAAGAAAAATTTAGTTGTTTCCAAGAGTGAATAACACTCTAACTTGCACTATGTTATATGTATGGTCATTATTACCATTTATGCACCTTGTAATTCTACAATATTTTCACTTTGCACTGTCTTTTACTGCATAATAATGCCATCTCTCCACAATATTTTTGTTTTACAATACTGCCATTATTGCACTTTGTAAGTATGCACAATAATACTATTTGCACTTTTGGTTGATTTAATTTTGCTGTCTTGTACTTGTACTGGTCCAGAAACTTCACTGCAAGCATTTGTGCGGATTAAAAAGTAAGAAATAAACTAGAGAGATAATGAGATTCTGACTTCTTACAGTATGGGTTGTTTTTTTTTCCATTTGTGAAATACGAAAACCTGATCTCGACACAATCTGTACATGGCTGTCCCACACTGTTGATGCTGCCTGGCCGCTCAAAGAGGATGAGTCCCCCACTAAGCCTTGGTCCTCCCAAGGTTTCTTCCTTAAAATAACAACATAATAGGGCTTTTTTTGTTGCTACGGCTTGCTCTTTGGGGGTTTAAAGGCTTTTAACTCTGTGAAGATGCTTTGTGACAATGTACTTTGTAAAAAGCACTCTATAAATAAATCACTTGAATTTGAACTTGTTTGAGGCTTTTTAGCATGTTCCAGTGTTGGACTGTTTGTTTGTTTATCGGTGCTCCACTGACCGACATTCAGGACCTGTACAGGTTAGGGACAAAGAAAAAGAAAAAAATCATTACAGACTTTTCTCACCCCGGTCCCAACATTTTTCAACTCCAGGCACATAAATAGTTTCTTTCCCTAAGCCATCACAGTCATTACCATACCATTAAAAACAAATGCTAATCAGCTAGAATAACCAGATACATAGGTATATTGCCCATGATACACCAAACCCATAATGCACCTTATGTATAATTTCTGATAATTGCACGTCTGTTTGTACATCTTGTTTTTATATTATTATCTATTGGTTGTTTGGAAACCCCATGTTGTACACCTGTATTCAGCATCAATTGCCAAAAAACCATTTTCCATGCTGCAACACAATTCTATACTTCTAGTTATTTAGTATTAGTTCTCTTTCTATTTACTCAATTTCTGCAATTTTGCTTTTCAGTTATCTTACTTTACATTACTAGGTTTCAGTACTTGTTCTGTTTCACATGTTAAATCACATTTTGTGTTTGCAAACTCTTAAAAGATAAAGTTTGAAAAGCTAACATGTAGGCTATGTGTACATTGACATGTTTTTGTTATTATTTTCAAATTAATATTTTGATCGTTTGATATTTTGATCATTATTGCTATGTACATCTAACACACATACTATTCTGGAGTTTTCATGCACCTACAATGAAACCTTTCAGATTCATTTTAATGTGGATTAAAAATGAAGATTTCTCAAAAGGAGACACAGGCACCCACTTTCTGATTAGATCAATTATGCCATGATACATCTCCCTCAAATTAGACTCCTCTGATTTGTTCATTTGTTGTATTTTTGTAACTAAGCAACCAACTGCAGTGTAGTCATCTGTTTCATGTTTAACCGACATGCTCAGGCCTGATATATCATGTGATGCATGTATTGGGATGTTTTAGTAGGAAAAGCTTAAATTCTTCTCTAAATGCAGATTTAGAATTGTTGAATGGTTCATACAACTTTCTTCATGCATGTACATGTGCACAATATATTTTTGATTTAAATGATTTATATATCAACTATACATTACACGATTCTAAGGGAAGCTCTGCAGAATGGTGTCATTATCGAGATCTGTTTTCTACATAGAGTACAAAAGCAGCTGGCGTGCTGTGACTTCAGTGTTAATAAAGCCATAAATTCTTATAAACACATAGTTGTTACTTTATGTCTGATCAAATTGATTTTGACAATATTTTGCCACTGGGACAAACACAGAGAGACACACACACACTGTTTGGCTGGTGTGACTCTGAAGTCCTAGAAATTATTCAAACATTAATATTTAATACCTTTGAGACCTCTGAGACATACGTGTGTGCAGGGCTCTTTGTATGTGTGTCAGGGGGGAAACCTGAAATGGGTGTGGGATCACATATAGAAAGAGGGGTAGGAAGTAATAGGAAGGGAGGGAGAGACATGGAGAGAGGAATACAGAGAGATAGTGTGTTTGGTCAGTTAATAATGCAAAGAACACAAGCCTGACATACAGTATGACCTTGTTTCTGCTAAGAACATGAAAATAGAGGCTGCTAAAGATTTGAATTTTATTGTGATTTATTCAAATAATAATTCTAAAACAGCATTACAACAGTAAAACAACATTTACACATTCTTAGTATTACAGTGGTATAATTTGACCTTTTTTTTGGAATACTTTTTGACCCAAAAATTATTTATTCACTCTAAGCATACATAATTTATTTTGTTAATCCAACTAATTGCTTTTTTTGTGGTGAAAAAAAAAAGTAATTTATGTGTGAGGGTGGCACGGTGGTATTGTGGTTAGCATGTTCAACTCTTAGCGCTGGGGATCTAGGTATCCTAATTCCAATCCCGAATCCCAATCTGGGTGGAGTTTCCATGTTCTTTCCGTGTCTGGGTTTTTTTTCAGGTTTCTCTGGTTTCCTCCCTCAATCCAAAAACATGGACTGCGTGCAGCTTATATAACAGTGTAAATGTAGTCTTCCCTCAAAGTAACTAAATATACAGCCATTAAAGTCTAAACCACAACAAAAGTGAGTAAACCCCTAAAAGACTACACCCCTAAATGTCCAAATGGAGCACAACTTGTTATTTTCCCTACAAAATGTCATGTGACTTGTTACTGTTACTAGATTTCAGGTGTACATTTCAGGTAGCAGGTGTGTTCAGTTTTGTGGTACAGCTCTCACACACTCTCATTCCGGTCACTGAAAATTACAATAAGGCACCTCATTGCAAAGAACTCTCTGAGGTACATGAAGATAGCCAAGGCTACAAGAAAATTGCCAACACCCTGAAACTGAGCTGCAGCACAGTGGCTAAGATCATCCAGCATTTTAAAAGAGCAGGGTCCACTCAAAACAGACTTCGTGTAGGTTGTACAAAGAAGTTGAGTGCACATGCTCAGCTTCACATCCAAATGCTGTCTTTAGACAGTAGTGGGCGTGGAATGGGCGCAGGAGTGGCCGCGGTAACTCAGTGGTTATGGCCTTGGGCTATCTGAAGTTTGTGGGTTCAAAACCCAGGCCCACTGAAGTTACCAATGTGGGTCCTTGAGCAAAGCCCTCAACCATCATTGCTCCAGGGATGCTGTTATTAACCCTGTGCTCACCTTGTAAGTCGCTTTGGATAAAAGTGTCTGCTAAATGACCAAATGTAAATGTAAATGTGGAGTGCTGTTAGCATTGCTGAGGAGGTGGTGGTCAGCTTGTCAGTGCTCAGACAGCACACTACATCAAATTGGTCTGCATGGCTGTCACCCCAGAAGGAAGCCTCTTCTGAAGTCTGTACACAAGAAAGCCCACAGATTACTGGAACCATGTCCAAGATTAATTTGTTTGGTTCAGATGGTCTCAAGCATATGTGGTGGTAATCAGGTGAGAAGTACAAAGATAAGCATGCCATGTGTCATGTCATCAATGCAGCAGGTGTTGGGGAGTTACATTTCATTGAGGGACACATGTATTCCAATATGTACTGTAAAATACTGAAGCGGAGAATGATCCCCTCCTTCCAGAAACTGGGTTGCAGGGCAGTGTTCCAGCAAGATATTACTTCCAAAACACACCTCTAAGACGACCACTGCTTTATTGAATAGGCTGAAGGTAAAGGTGATGGACTTGACAAGCTGTCTCCAGACCTAATCCTAATAAAACATCTTTGGGGCATCCCTAAAACGGAGGATGGAGAAGCACAAAGTCTTGAATATCCGGCAGCTCCGTGATGTCGTCTTGGAGGAGCAGAAAAGCATTCCAGTGGCAACCTGTGAATCTGCTAAACTCCATGCCCAGGAAAGTTAAGGCAGTTCGGGAAAATAATGGTGGCCACCCAAAATATTGACACTTCCGGAACTTTCACTAAGGGGTGTACTCACTTTAGTAGCCGGTGGTTTAGAAATTAATGGCTGTGTATTGAGTTATTCTAAGGGTAGAATACATTTATACTGTTATAAAATCTGCACACAGACTTAAATATCTGTCTATATATATATATATATATATATATATATATATATATATATATATATATATATATATAAATATTGTATATATATATATATATATATATATATATATATATTATATATATATATATATATATTATATATATATATATATATATATATATATATATATATATATATATATATATATATATATATATATATATATATATATATATATATAAAGCCTTTAACCCTAAGAACACCATTCTCATTTTCAAACACGTTGTTTGGAGAACCTAATGCTTTAATAGTGTTTTTCATCCAGTCGAACAGGGAACCCAAGCAGTATAAACTGCAACATGAAAGATTCTCAACAAAAATATCAGACTTTTTCACAGAGAAACTTGGCTCTGGGCACCAGTGGACATGTCTTGGAGGAGCAGAAAAGCATTCCAGTGGCAACCTGTGAATCTGCTAAACTCCATGCCCAGGAAAGTTAAGGCAGTTCGGGAAAATAATGGTGGCCACCCAAAATATTGACACTTCCGGAACTTTCACTAAGGGGTGTACTCACTTTAGTAGCCGGTGGTTTAGAAATTAATGGCTGTGTATTGAGTTATTCTAAGGGTAGAATACATTTATACTGTTATAAAATCTGCACACAGACTTAAATATCTGTCCATATATATATATACAGTGGGTTGCAAAAGTATTCATACCCCTTGAACTTTTCCATATTTTGTCACATTACAACCACAAACATAAATATATTTCACTGGAATTTAATGTAAAAGACCAACACAAAGTGGTATACAATTGTGAAGTGGAATGAAAGTTATACATGAATCAACAATTTTTTTACAAATAAAAAACTGAAAAGTGCGATGTGCAAAATTATTCA
>JAFMOD010000478.1:483527-565880 GCA_019802435.1 Corydoras maculifer | reverse complement strand
CACCATCTCAAATCGGGTATCTGCCTGCCTCACCGACATATCTGTTTGGATGAAGGCCCGTCATCTCAAATTAAACTTAGGAAAAACAGAGCTTCTCATTATCCCAGCTAAACCCTCAATCCATCACGACCTGACCTTCCAAATTGATGGCTCCACAATCTCCCCTACAGATTCGGTCCGGAACCTTGGCTTCACAATAGACTCCCACCTTAAACTCTCTGATCATGTTATCAAAACTGCCCGTTCCTGTAGATTCCTCCTTTACAACATAAGGAAGATCAAACCCTTTTTGACTGAACATGCTACCAACTGCTTGTTCAAGCCCTAGTTCTATCCCGGCTCGATTATTGTAATGCGCTACTTGCCGGTATCCCAGCTTCCACAATCCGACCTCTTCAACCAATTCAAAACTCTGCAGCCCGACTTGTGTTTAACCAGCCCAAGCGAACTCATGTCACTCCTTTACTCACTTCCCTCCATTGGCTTCCTGTAACTGCTCGCATTCAGTACAAGTCACTGACTCTAGCATACAGAACCATTTCTGGACCTTCCCCCTCCTACCTTCACCCCATCTTTCCTAAATACACTCCGACCCGTTCTCTTCGCTCCAGCGATGATTGCCGCCTGACAATTCCACCTCACCGAGTAGCTAATTTGCACTCCGTGGCGTTCACCACTGCAAAATGGTGGAATGCTCTTCCCAAATCTGTCCGTAAGGCAGAATCACTGAACAGTTTAAAAAAATTACTGAAGACACATCTCTTTAACAAATACCTGTTATAATAATAATAATAATAATAATAATAATAATAATAATAATAAAAAGGGGGGGGGGGGTGTGCCGCGGCATCGAATAACATTCAGCTTTGATGAATTTACAGTATAGTTGGTTTTCTTCATAGCTTCTGACTCGTGGTGTTCTCATTTGTAAGTCGCTTTGGATAAAAGCGTCTGCTAAATGACTAAATGTAATGTAATGTAAATGTAATTGATGTTTGTAAACATATCACTGACTATCACAAAAAAAAACTCTTAATATTTGTAATATTAAAATATCCCATTTAATATTTGTATATTTTTGCATCACTTTTGGTCCAGTCCTGCTGTGTCTTTATACACATATATACAGTGAGGAAAATAAGTATTTAAACACCCTGTGACTTTTGCATGTTCTCCCACTTCATGGAAATCATGGAAGGGACTGAATTTTTTTTAGTTTAGGTGCAGTACACTGTAAGAGTCAAAATCTAAAAAAATATCAGGAAATCACAATTTATGATTTTTTAATCATTTGTTTGTGTGTCACTGCTGAAAAAAAAAGTATGTGCCAATCAGCAAAAATTCTGGCCCTCAAAGACCTTTTAGTACACCTCTAAAATCTTACCTCCACTCTAACATGGCTAAGACCAAAGAGCTGTCCAAAGACACCAGAAACAAAACTCAAAGCTGGAAGGGTTGCTTGGTGAAAAAAGATCAACCGTTGGAGCAATTATCATAAAATGGAAGAAGCTAAACATGACTGTCAATCTCCCTTGGACTGGGGCTCCATACAAGATCTCGCCTTGTGGCGTATCAATTATCCTAAGAAAGGTGAGGAATCAGCCCAGTGTAAGACCGGCGTCTTCCTATTCCCCTGCCAGTGCTCAGCCGCCACGTCTTCCTTCTGTTGGGGGGCGTGGCGAGTCGCCGGATTTTTAATTGACAGCACTATTTAAGTGACGCTGTGGCGGCGTCGGTCGCATTGGATTGATTCGCTTTCTTCTGTGTTAACTGTGTGTTCTCCCAGTTCTAATTCCTCTGGATTGGATCGCACTCCGGTTTGGCACTTCTCGCCAGCACGATCGGCATCTCACCTGCCCTTTGTTCCACGGACCGCCTCGTTGCTTCGTTGAAGCCACGCTCTTTTGGTTTTCGTCCCGGCGTCTCGCCGGCGTATGATTTTTCGTTGTGACTGTTTGGTTTTCGTTTCTCCTTATTTGTTTCGTAACGAAAACGTTAATGAACACTTCTGTTTTTTGGAGCAAGGTCGGACTATTTTTTGTGTGACGTCACGCATCATGACAGAATCCAACACCACAAACCCCAGGGCGGGATCACCGGAGGCGTTGTTGTTGGAGTTGGGCCAGAAACTGGGAGAGCTCCACCAGGAATTCCTGGGTATGTCTAACACCATGCACACCATCCTGTCACGCCAGGATGCTCAGGAACAGGTCATGGTGGACCTCCGGAACCAAGCGCCCGTCAGCACACCTGCTTCCGTTCCACCACCGGCTGCTGATAAAATGGGTTCATCCAACCCTCTGGCACTCACAGAGCCGGAACGCTACGAGGGGGCCCCGGAGACTTGCAGCACGTTCCTTTTCCACTGCGAGCTCTTTTTGGCTAATAGACCCCCCATGTCCGATGCTCAAAAGATCATTTTTATCATGTCTCGTCTAGTGGGTCGAGCAGGGGAATGGGCCGCCGCCCTCTGGGAGTCCCAGTCGGCAGAGACCCGGGATTATGCTCTGTTTTTAAATCTTTTTAAGAGCACCTTCGACCATGCTCGACACGGACGCCCGTGCGGAGAGCTGCTACATGAGCTTCAACAGGGAGATCGGCCCGTCTCTGACTACGTATTAGAGTATTAGAGTTTCGCACCTTGGCCGCCCGGAGCGGGTGGTATGAACCAGCGCTCCTGACCACCTTCCGTGCTGGACTTCGACATGAGATCCGGAAGGACTTAGCCTGTCGGGACGCACGGATGTCTCTTGAGACGCTCATCACCACCGCTATCAACTTGGACCAACTCCGTGCCAGTCGATCCCTACGTTCTGATCCTGGTAGGAATGTCCATTTTTCCAACCCTTCGGACGAGTCTCCCATGCAGCTGGACTCCCTCCGGCTGTCTTTGTCCGAACGGGCTCGTCGCCTCCGTTCTGGTTTATGCCTGTATTGCGGTAGTGCCGACCATCTACTGGGTTCATGCGAGAACAAACCCCAGAGGAGAGGCCGTCCTGCACCACCTCGGCCTGAGAAGCGTCCATCCCAGCCAGCAGTTCCTCCGGTAAGCACCACTAGACGGAACGTCTCCAGCCCCTGGTATCTCCCTGTGATTGTATCCTGCACAGACACTACCTATACCTCTAGGGTGCTCATTGATTCTGGGGCAGAGGGGAACTTCCTGGACAAAGACCTCGCATTACGGTGGGGACTTCAGCTCCACAAGCTACCCAAAGCCTTACCTATCTGTGGGGTGGATGGGCAGGCCGTCAATCAGGGGGTGGTGACTCATTACACAGAACATGTTTCTTTACAGATTAGTGCATTGCATGTTGAAATGATTTCTTTTTTTGTTATTCACTCTCCTAGCGCCACGATGATCCTCGGCTTACCCTGGCTGCAGCAGCACGACCCTGTCATCTCCTGGTCAGAGCGTGGAATTTTGCGGTGGTCTAAATTTTGCCTCTCCCATTGTCTTACTAACTCGGTGGGTAAAATTCGTTCCCAGGTGGTGTCACTTTCCCCCGCTGGGGTGGCTAAGTTACCCACCGGCGTCCCTTCGGAATTCGCAGATTTAGCTGAGGTTTTCTGTGAAAGGCAAGCTAAGCAATTGCCCCCTCATCGGGAGTACGATTGTGCTATCGAGTTGGTCCCCGGCGCTAAGCTCCCCAGGGTCAGTCCTTACCCTCTCTCTGTGACGGAGAACCGGGCTATGCGTAAGTACATAGCAGAAGCTCTGGAGCTTGGCATCATCCGGCCCTCTAAATCCCCAGTAGCCTCGGGATTCTTTTTTGTACCCAAAAAGAACTCCGAACTCCGCCCTTGCATTAATTACCGGGGTCTCAATGCGGTTACACGCCGCTATGCTTACCCTTTGCCCTTGGTACCGTCGGCGTTAGAACGTCTAGGTCAGGCGACCATGTTTACCAAACTCGACCTTCGTAACGCTTACAACTTGGTGCGCATTAAGGAGGGTGATGAGTGGAAAACCGCGTTTGTAACCACTACTGGGCACTACGAATACCTGGTCATGCCTTTTGGCCTTACTAACGCCCCGGCTGTCTTCCAAGCATTCGTTAATGATGTTTTACGTGATTTCCTTGAGGAGTTCACTCTGGTCTACATTGATGACATCCTCATTTATTCTCGGGATCTCGAGACCCATCGCCTGCATGTGCGGAAGGTATTACTACGATTATTAGAGAACCATCTATTCGTTAAAGCTGAGAAATGTGTCTTTTTTCAGGAAACGGTGTCATTTCTGGGGTTCGACCTGTCGCCCGGGGGCATGTCTATGGAGTCTGGGAAGGTTCGAGCCATCCTGGACTGGCCGGTCCCCACTACCATTCGTGAGGTGCAGCGTTTTTTAGGATTTGCCAACTTTTACCGCAAATTTATTCGCTCATTTAGCGCTGTAGTTCTGCCGATTACCTCACTGCTTAAGGGACAACCTAAACATCTGAATTGGACTCCGGAGGCAGATCGGGCGTTCACTGACCTTAAACACTGTTTCGCGTCGGCACCGGTGTTGGCTCTCCCGGATCCCGAGAAACCTTTCGTGGTAGAGGTGGATGCTTCAGCTTATGGGGTAGGGGCTGTACTCTCCCAGCGCGTCAGCAGCCGGTCCCCGCTTCAACCAGTAGCTTTTTTTTCACGTAAGCTATCTCCGGCCGAACGCAATTATTCCATCGGGGACCGTGAGCTATTAGCGGTTAAACTGGCTCTTGAAGAGTGGAGGCATTGGTTGATCGGCACCACTACCCCGTTTTCTGTTATTACAGATCATAAAAATCTCCAGTACATTAAGGGAGCTCGCCGTCTAAATGCCCGCCAGGCCCGCTGGTCACTATTCTTTAACAGTTTTAACTTTATCATTTCGTTCAGACCAGGCAGCTCTAATACGGCCGCTGATGCNACCGTGAGCTATTAGCGGTTAAACTGGCTCTTGAAGAGTGGAGGCATTGGTTGATCGGCACCACTACCCCGTTTTCTGTTATTACAGATCATAAAAATCTCCAGTACATTAAGGGAGCTCGCCGTCTAAATGCCCGCCAGGCCCGCTGGTCACTATTCTTTAACAGTTTTAACTTTATCATTTCGTTCAGACCAGGCAGCTCTAATACGGCCGCTGATGCCCTTTCCCGCCTGCATGAGGACCATTCACCGGACCCCGATCGTTTACGCCCTATCATACCACCCACACGCTTTTTGAATGCGATACAGTGGAACTTGGATGGGGAGATCCGGAGGGCATTGCGCAACACGCGCTGTCCACACCACTGTCCTAGCGGAGCGCTGTACGTACCTCCCGCGTTCCGTGATCGGCTCATCACCTGGGCACATACGGCCTTAAGTACCGGACATCCGGGCGTCGCACGCACCATTCAACTACTTCGCAGAAAGTATTGGTGGGAGACACTTCACAAGGACACACACAACTTCGTAGTCATGAAGTCATGCTCCATATGCGCCGCGTGTAAAACACCGAAATCTCTCCCTGCCGGCAAACTGGTCCCGTTACCCATACCGGCCCGGCCCTGGTCGCATGTGGCTGTGGATTTCGTGACAGATCTAAACGCATCTGAGGGACTTAACACCATCATGACTCGCGTTCGCGCCTTGGGATCCCGAGCCCTCGGCAGCACCTGCAGTGGACGATTGGTTTCGCCGTAGTGAGGAAGTATGGTTGCAGGTTCATCGGCACTTCCAGGACGCCATTCGCAGGATGAAGGGGTTCGCAGACCGTCGTCGGGCACAGGCTCCGGTTTACACCCCGGGTGATCAAGTGTGGCTCAGCTCTAAAAATTTGCGCTGCCGTACGGGGACGCATAGACTTCTGCCCAGGTACGTAGGGCCGTTCCGTATACTTAAACGCATTAACGAGGTCTCCTACCGCCTAGACCTTCCCCCAGAGTGGCGATTACATCCGGTTTTCCACACCTCCCTCCTTAAGCCTTTCGTGTCCGGTCCCCTTGACTACGGGTGGGCTGAAGCCACCGGTACCACCTCGGCCAGAGGAGTACCAGAGGTGTATCAAGTGGCTGAGCTGCTTGACTCCAGAAGAGTGGGGGGGAGATTACAATATCTGGTAGATTGGTAGGGCTTTGGTCCTGAGGAGCGCAGTTGGGTGGGGGCAGATGATATTCTAGACCCTCAGCTAATCGCGGACTTCCATTCGGCTCATCCTGACCGTCCCGCTCGCAGACCTCGGGGTCGGCCGCCACGCCGGGGTAAGTACAGGACCATCCATTCCTCTTCGCGGCATGTGCACCCTACGGGTCATCAGGGGGGGGGGGGGTGATGTAAGACCGGCGTCTTCCCATTCCCCTGCCAGTGCTCAGCCGCCACGTCTTCCTTCTGTTGGGGGGCGTGGCGAGTCGCCGGATTTTTAATTGACAGCACTATTTAAGTGAAGCTGTGGCGGCGTCGGTCGCGTTGGATTGATTCGCTTTCTTCTGTGTTAACTGTGTGTTCTCCCAGTTCTAATTCCTCTGGATTGGATCGCACTCCGGTTTGGCACTTCTCGCCAGCACGATCGGCATCTCACCTGCCCTTTGTTCCACGGACCGCCTCGTTTTATTTGTTTCGTAACGAAAACGTTAATAAACACTTCTGTTTTTTGGAGCAAGGTCGGACTATTTTTTGTGTGACGTCACGCATCATGACACCCAGAACTACACAGGATGAGCTGATCTATGACCTGAAGAGATATAGAGAATAGTGGCACCACTATTTTCAAAGTTTCTGTGGGAAATACATTAAAATGTCATAGTTTAAAGTCATGCATGGCAAGCAAGGTTCCCCTGCTTAAATAAGCACATGTCTAGGCCTGTCTTAAGTTTGTCAAGGCCATTTGGATGATTCCACTTGCCGTGTTTGGAGGACGAAGAGAGTATCATCCTAAAAACACCATACTGTGAAGCATGGGGGTGGAAGTATCATGTTTTGGGGGTGTTTTTCTGCATTAAGGAGAGCCATTTATTGCATGGGGAACAACCTCCTTCCCTCAGTTCAAGCATTGAACATGAGTCGTGGCTGGGTCTTCCAACATGACAATGACCTCTTATCGACAGCCCAGAAACCTGGTTGATCTGGAGAAGATCTGAATGGAGGAATGGGCCACAATCCCTGCTGCAGTGTGTGCAGTGTGTAGAAAAATCTACAAAGAACATTTCGCCTCTGTAGTTGCAAACAAAGGTTGTACCAAATATTAACATTGATTTTCAAAGGTGTTGAAATAATTATTTGCAGCAGTAACACGCAAAAAGAATTCATAAAATAATCATAAATTGTGATTTCTGGATATTTTTAGATCTTTCACAGTGAACATAAAAATTTCAGACCCGTCAATGATTTCTAAGTGGGAGAACTTGCAAACTCGCAGGGTGTTCAAATATATATTTTATATATATATATATATATATATATATATATATATATATATATATATATATATATATATATATATATATATATATATACAAACAGTGCATCCGGAAAATTCCCATTTTCCAAGTTTTCCATTTTCTTACGTTACAACCTTATTCCAAATTGTATTACATTAATCACTTTCCTCAAAATTCTACACAAAATGCCCCATTATGACCATGTGAAAAAAGTTTTCTTGAGAGTTTTGAAAATTTTTTTAAAATAAAAAACTAAGAAATCACATTTACATAAGTATTTACAGCCTTCGCCATGAAGCTCAAAATTGAGCTCAGGTGCATCCTGTTTCCACTGATCATCCTTGAGATGTTTCTACAGCTTAAATGGAGTCCACCTGTGGTAAATCCAGTTGATTGGACATGATTTGGAAAGGCACACACCTGTCTATATAAGGTCCCACAGTTAACTGCATGTCAGAGGGCAAACACGAAGCAAATTCAAAGGAATTGTCTGTAGAACTCTGAGACAAAATTGTCTCAAGGCACAAATCTGGGGAAAGATACAGAAAAATTTCTGCTGCTTTGAAGGTCCCAATGAGCACATTGGCCTCCATCATTCGTAAATGGAAGAAGTTTGGAACCACCGGGACTCTTCCTAGAGCTGGCCGGCCTTCTAAATTGATCGATCGGAGGAGAAGGGACTTGGTCAGGGAGGTGACCAAGAACCCGATGATTACTCTGTCAGAGCGCCAGCATTCCTCCGTGGAGAGAGGAGAACCTTGCAGAGGGACAACCATCTCTGCAGCAATCCACCAATCAGGTCTGTATGGCAGACTGGCCAGGCAAAAGCCACTGCTTAGTAAACGGCACAAGGCTGCCCGTTTGGAATTTGCCAAAAGGCCCCTGATGGACTCTCAGACCATGAGAAACAAAATTCTCTGGTCTGATGAGACAAACTATTTGGTGTGAATGCCAGGCGTCATGTTTGGAGGAAACTAGGCACTACTCATCACGAGGCCAATACCATCCCTACAGTCAAGCATGGTTGTGGCAGCATCATGCTATGGGGATGTTTTTCAGCAGCAGGAACTGGCAGACTAGTCAGGATAGAGGAAAAAATGAATGCAGCAATGTACAGAGACATCCTGGATGAAAACTTGCTCCAGTGCGCTCTTGACCTAAGGCTGGTGCGACGGTTCATTTTTCAGCAGCCAAGATCTCAAAGGAGTGGCTTCAGGACCACTCTGTGAATGTTCTGGAGTGGCCCAGCCAGAGCCCAGACTTGAATCCGATTGTACATCTCTGGAGAGATCTGAAAATGGCTGTGCACAGACCTCTGCCATCCAACCTGATGGAGCTTCAAAGGTACTGCAAAGAAGAATGGGCAAAACTGCCTAAAGATAGGTGTGCTAAGCTTGTGGCATTATATTCAAAAAGACTTGAGGCTGTAGTTGCTGCCAAAGGTGGTTCTACAAAGTATTAAGCAAAGGCTGTGAATACTTATGTAAATATGATTTCTTTGTTTTTTAATTTTAATACATTTTCAAAACTCTCAAGAAAACTTTTTTCACATGGTCATAATTTTGTGTAGAATTTTGAGGAAAGAGATTAATGTAATACGATTTGAAATAAGGCTGTAACGTAAAAAAATGTGGAAAAGTGAAGCGCTATGACTACTTTCCGGATGCACTATATATTCATTCATTCATTCATTATCTCCCGCTTATCCTCTACTAGGGTCGCGGTGGGGTTCCCCATGCCCATCCAGGGGAGAACGTCTCGGGCGCTGGGCAGATAGACCCAGGACAGGGCGCCAATCCATCGCTGGGCACACACTCACTCACACAGACACACTTTATATGGGGCAATTTTGGAGAATTGAATTAACTTGATCCATGTTTTTGGACTGTGGGAGGAAACCGGAGAACCCGGAGGAAACCCACCCAGACACGGGGAGAACATGGAAACTCCACCCAGATGGGGATTCGAACCGGGAATCCCTAGCGCTGAGAGGCGAACGTGCTAACCACTAAGCCACCGTGCCGCCTGCACTATATATATACTTATTTTATATGCGAATATATGGACTTTCATTCCATATATTCAGACTTCAATTCCATATATGTTATGTGTCATCACGTGGTGTGGGTGTGTTGGGTAAGCCACGCCTCGTAATCTTGTTCACCTGGGTGTAAACAAGCACACTATTTAAGTCACTGTGTCCTGTCTCTTGTCGCCGAAAGGTCCTCGCCTCGCCTCTTGCCTGACCCTTGCCTGGTTTGTGTGTATTATCTGTACTCGTCCTGTCTTTTGTTGTGTGTGCAGCCTCGTTTCCTGCCGCTATACCCGCTCCGAGTCACACTCCATCCAGGTGGAATCTGCGGTTTGGAACACGGCCCCGCTGACTTCAACACCGCCTACGCTGCGACGTCACACCACCATCTCTGCGTTTACGTGTTCTCCGCCAGCTCGTCATACCACCACATTCTGTTCCCTAGTTGTTGTGTGTAATAAACTCTGTTGACTGCCACAGACTGATTGTTCCGAGTAGGGGATCCACCACGCTGCGGTCATTAGACCGTCACATTACCTTTTGGCCCGCACATGGATTCCTCGGAACAACTCACCTCCGAGGCGGAGTCGGCGCCATTACCACCAGCCAGACAGCAACCAGCCTCCAATCCTCGCTTCGACATCCTCTTTAGCCGACAGGAGGGTTTAGCGGACTTGGAACCTTCCTTTTGTCTCTAAAATCCTAGAAAAAATTGTGTTTAATCAGCTGAATCGCCATCTTCTAGCTAATAACGTTCATGAAGTTTTTCAGTCAGGTTTTTGGTCTCATCATAGCACTGAGACAGCCTTAATTAAAGTCGTTAATGACTTATTAATGTCCTCTGATAATAACCAAATCTCCTTTCTTGTATTATCAGATCTTGTATTAGTGCAGCCTTTGACACTATAGACCATAACATCTTAGTTGATAGATTAGAAAACACTCTGGGCATTACAGGATCTGCACTCCAGTGGTTTAGATCCTACCTGACAGATCGATATCAATTTACCTGTGTTAACAACCTGTAGATCTTCATCCATGGATCTGCCGACGAACACTGGATGGAACCTGAATATTTATTGGACTGGCGGCCTGCAGGACACCCCCTTAATGGACTCACATATAGTTTTCCAGTTTTTAGTTTTTCTATTTGTTAAATGTCTCTACATGGCTGTCCTACATTGTTGTTGCTGCCTGGCCGCTCAAGGAGGATGAGTCCCCCACTGAGTCTTGGTCCTCCCAAGGTTTCTTCCTTGAATAACAACATAAAAGGGAGTTTTTTCTTGCCACTGTTGCTTCGGCTTGCTCTTTGGGGGTTTAAAGGCTTTTCATTCTGTAAAGCTGCTTTGTGACAATGTACTGTTGTAAAAAGCGAACAGTTACTCCGGGTAATCTGCCTGTCAACGTCCTTATAGATTCTGGGGCAGAGGAGAATCTAGTCAACATTGACTTCGCATTGCAGACGGGCATACCACTTTCTCCATTGTCCTCCCCTCTCCACCCGGTTGCCTTAGATGGCCGGCGTCTCTCCCCCATCACCCATCGCACACAGCCTGTCAGTCTGCTCATAGACGTCAACCATAGGGAAGACATAAGTTTTGCTGTATTTCTGTCTGTGGATTCTCCAGTCATCTTAGGGTTTCCCTTGTGGAGAGCACACAATCCCTATCTTGATTGGGTTCATGCTAGGGTTCTCACAAGGGGGGTTTCCCTGCCACTCCTCCTGCCTTTGTGCGGCGGTACCCCCCAGTACTGTGCCTGATGGTGACCACCGTGCCTCTGTTGATCTCTCCCTGATTCTGGACGTATATCATGACCTGAGGAAGTATTCTGCAAAGACAGGGCCCGCCATCTTCCCCCTCATAGGTCTTACGACTGCGCCATTGATCTCTTACCTGGTGCTCCCCTCCAGTCGGCTTTACCCCTTATCTCACCCTTAGAGGGAGGCAATGGAAAAATACATTTCCGAATGTCTCGCCACGGGTTTTATCCAACCTTCCACCTCCCGTGTAGGGGCCGGCTTCTTCTTTGTAGCCAAGAAAGACGGCACCCTATGACTCTCAATTGATTATATTGGTCTGAATAACATCACAGTCCCCTACAAATACCCTCTGCCGCTAACATCCTCTGTATTTGAGTCACTGCAGTGGGCCACTGTTTTCCAAGCTAGACCTGCGCAACGCTTTCCATCTGGTCCGCATTAGTAAAGGGGATGAGTGGAAGACGGCATTTAACACTCCCAGTGGTCACTACGAATACCGCATGGTTTCCTTCGGCCTCAGAAACGCCCCCACGGTATTTCAGGCGTCTGTTAATGACGTGCTCAGGGACTTCCTTGACCACTTTTTCTTTGTGTATTTAGACGATATTCTGATATTTTCCTTAACCTTAAGGAGCATGTGCAACATGTACGTCAGGTCCTGAACCGCCTATTTCAGAACCGTCTCTTTGTAAAGGCAGAAAAGTGCAGTTTTCATCAACAGACTGTAGCCTTCCTGGGGTTTGTGGTGTCTCCGGGGGCTATCAAGCCCGATCCCAAAAAGATCCAGGCCATCTGTGAGTGGCCGTCCCCCACCTCCAGGAGTGAACTACAAAGGTTCCTTGGATTTGCTAATTTTTATCGATGGTTCATTCGTAACTACAGCACTATTACCACTCCCCTGACTGCTCTCACTTCTACCTAGGTGCCTTTTCAGTGGACAGCGGAGGCCCAAGCAGCCATGGACCATCTCAAGTCTCTGTTCACGTCAGCCCCCATCCTAGTTCAACCGGACCATCCAAACAATTCATTGTGGAATTCCAACGCCTCTAGCACAGGAGCAGGAGCCGTGCTCTCCCAACGACCGCCTTCATCCTTGTGCCGTCTTCTCGAGGAAATTCTCCTCCACCGAGAGGAACTATGATGTAGGCAACCGGGAACTTCTTGTGGTCAAACTGGCCCTGGAGGAATGGCGTCACTGGCTGGAGGGGGCTGAACAACCATTCATTGTGTGGACTGACCATAAGAACCTGGCATACATACAGACGGAAAAAAAAGACTGAACTCTCGTCAGGCACGGTGGGCGATTTAATTTCGTAATCACTTACCGACCCGGTTCTCGTAATACCAAGCCTGATGCCTTGTCTCGGCTCTTCTCTCTGGAAGAGACCCCACTGTATAATGACACCATTCTACCCTCCAGTTGTGTGCTCGCAGGTGTTTCCTGGGAGGTCCAGAAAACCGAGAGGGAACTCCTCAAGGACCCAGACCCGGACAGAGCCCACCGGACCGCACATTCGTTCCCCCCCGCCGTACTCAAGTGGGCTCGTGAATCTCGCTGGGCTTGCCATCCAGGTATGTCTCGCACAGAGGACATCATCAGACGGCGCTTTTGGTGGCCCTCTCTATCCTCAGACATTCGACTATTCATCAACGCCTGTTCTGTATGTGCTCACAACAAAGCCTCCCATCAGTCCCCCTCTGGACGTCTCCATACCTGGACGCCCTTGGTCCCACATCGCTCTCGACTTTGTCACCGGGCTGCCGAACTCTAAGGGCAACACGGTCATTCTCACTATCTTAGATAGGTTCTCGAAATCAGTACGCCTCTTGGCTCTTCCCAGACTACCATCGGCCCTTGCAACTGCCAGACTGGTCTTCGAGCACATTTTCAGGGTTTTCGGCATCCCGGTGGACATCGTGTTGGATCAAGGCCCACAGTTCGTCTCCCAGGTATGAAGAGCCTTCTTTAATTTCTTTGGTACTTCCCTGTCTCTAACCTCTGGTGGTCACCCACAGTCAAATGCTCAGGCAGAAAGGGCCAATCAAGTAGTGGAGACCACCCTGCGCTGCGTGTCCGCCCAGCACCCTGAACGCTGTAGTGAACATCTCCCCTGGGTCGAATACGTCATCAACACGGCACGCAGCTCCGCTACCGGCAGGTCTCCGTTTGAGGTCGCCCTGGGCTACCAACCACCGCTGTTTCTGGAGGAGCAGGGCGAGATTTCAGTCCCCTTGGTCAGCCAGCACATCCGCTGTTTCCCCATCACCAGAGTCATAAACCCCGCAGCCGTCCGTCTCCGCTTGCCCCGTCATATGCGTATGCACCCCACCTTTCACGTATCCCACATCAAGCCGGTCATCCACTCCCCGCTAAACCCCACCCCCCAGGACACCTCTGCCCCACGTCTCATCGACGGCCAGCCCGCGTACACGGTACGACGTCTGCTGGACTCCAGAGGCAGAGGCGTCCAATATCTGGTGGACTGGAAGGGTTACGGTCCAGAGGAGTGCTCCTGGGTTCCCCGTGCCGCCATCCTGGACCCCGACCTCATCAAGGACTTCCACCGCAGGTGCCCTAGCAAACCTTCTTAGGGTGCCAGAATGCACCCATTGAGGGGGGGGGGTTATGTTATGTGTCATCAAGTGGTGTGGGTGTGTTGGGTAAGCCACGCCTCGTAATCTTGTTCACCTGGGTGTAATCACGCACACTATTTAAATCACTGTGTCCTGTCTCTCGTCGCCAAAAGGTCCTGTGTTCACCCTTGTGCTTCGCCTCGTCCTCTTTGGCCCCCGATCTCGTCTCGTCTGTTCTCGCCTGCCTCGCCTCTTGCCTGATCCCTGCCAGGTGTGTGTATTCTCCGTACTCGTCCTGTCTTTTGTTGTATGTGCAGCCCTGCTTCCTGCCACTATATCCGCTCCGAGTCACACTCCATCCTGGTGGAATCTGCGGTTTGGAACACGGCCCTGCTGACGTCAACACCGCCTATGCTGCGACGTCATGCCACCATCTCGGCGTTTCCGTGTTCTCCGCCAGCGCGTCATACCACCACGCTCTGTTCCCCAGTTGTTGTTGTGTAATAAACTCTGTTGACTGTATCTCTGCCGCAGACTGATTGTTCCGAGTAGCGGATCTACCACGCTCGTCCGTCACAAAATATATATATACACACATACAGATTTTCATTCCATATATTTAGACTTAAATTCCATATATATATATATATATATATATATATATATATATATATATATATATATATATATTGCTCAAACACTACCCAGTCACTCTTAACTTTAGCATCCATGAAACGACATTCTCCTGTCATAAACTTTAACCTGTGTGTGTGTGTTTACTTTTGAGGTTGTGACCTATCTGAAGCTTTGGACTGACCTTATGTACCGAACATTGGGTTGATTCGAATTTAGGCCTTTAAGTCTTGTTGCCAAAATGAGGCACCAGGAAAGGCACAAATCTCCTTTAACAAACTGAATTCTGAAATTTAGTTTTTTCAAACTATATTATAGTATAAAAGGAGTTTTTATTTGTTTTGCAACAGCAATTTAAGGAATGTCCTCAAACATTATGTGAAGGTATGAAGTCCAAAGTCATTTCACACTATACATTTGGTCATTTATTGGACATTTGGTCATTTATTGGATGCTTTTATCCAAAGCGACTTCCAAGGTAAACACAGGGTTAATCACAACATCCCTGCAGCAATAAGGGTTAAGGGTCTTGCTCAAGGATCCACACTGGTAACTTCAGTGGACCTGGGATTTTAACCCACAACCTTCAGATTGATAGCCCGACACCCTAACCACTGAGTTACCATGCCCTCTTACTTAATAAATATTATGAATGAATAATATAAAATATAATTTGTGGAACAGTCATTCTTGTTTCATGCTTTTTTGGGCAAGTATAAACATATGTTTGGGAACATAAGAAGTGTGGTTTTCTCTACTCGTAAGGAAGATTCATCTCATAATGAATAGGGGTAGAGAACATTTTTAAGTTCTTACTTTATCTACAATTTTTTTGCTGTATTTAAGAGTCCAAAAAAATTGGATTCAAGGTAAAATGGCCAAATAATAGTGTGTGACCAGCGATGGATTGGCACCCTGTCCTGGGTAAATCTTCCCAGCACCTAAAACATTCTCCCCTAGATGGTTATGGGGACATTTTAGAGTCTAGTGAGTCTAGTATAGGATTAAGTAGTGAACATAATGAGATGAGATAAGGATGGTGTTGCTATTTCAGGGATGTAGCAAGAATGCTTATCTATGACCACAGTCAATCATGAGGTGCAGCTGGAGGCCTTCTTATTTCCTGTTTAGCTTTTTGTTTCCTGAATCCTGCTTTGTATTTGAAACACACGCACTCTTCCTATTTTCTTCTGTTAATCATTCATGCACTGTGTAATTAATGTCTTACTCCACTTAATGGTGCCTGAAATATTACATAGTTGAAACATCATCCAAAATCACGATTCAGTAAATTCCAGTTAAAATCATTTTAATGGTAATTTTAAACTAAGTTAATCTTTTGTACATCTTCATCCATGTTCATTGGATTCATTCATGTTTCATTAAACCAATGCAAAAATAGCCCTGACTCTTTTGAAATAAGTATATGGCTAGTATTTGGTTCTCAATAAACCCTGGCAAAAATAACTCTAAATTCAGACTTTGTATGGTGAAAATCCCAAATGGCATCATGATCCCTTACAAAAAAGCACTTTATCAGGTATAAAGTTATTCCTACAACAGTATGCTTACATTAGAAAGCCATTTGGGTTCAACATGAGTGCACCACAAAGTATAAAGTCATGGTTTTTGTAACCTACATCATACACAGTACAATAAGTTTGGAAGTACTCAAAAAGTTTTTTTTAAATAAAAGTTTCATACATGTTTGATTATATCTGAAAATCTGAGAGAGAACATGAATTCTTTTGAAATAGAATTTTTAGGTGTCCATAAATTCTGTCTACTTTTTATACAAGTCTGAGTATGATAAAGTAACACAGAAGGCCAAATTATCTATTCTTTTCTGTTCTCAAGATCAAAATTGACTATATCCCTTGCAACAAAGGGTCTATTAAAAAATAATAGACCAGACTTAAAGTGACAGGAACATTAAAGAATGGCCTTGATGTGGAATCCCAATGGGAAAGTGACATTTAGCAGCACACCAAAAGAACTGTAAGCTGTTAGCTGTGCATTACTAGAACATGTACATGTGCAAAGAGGCCTCTGTAAACCTAAACTAATGGCATTGTTGAACATTCACATTCAAGCAAACCAAACAAATAGTCACATTTTTATAACAATGTGACAGGGTGGAAAGTCTATCCACTTCATTAACAGATTTCACTTTCAAACAGGAATTTTTTATGCAATTCTCATTTGAATTTCATGAGCACAGGCCTTAAATATTATTACATACATTAGCACACTGTTGCTCTATATTTTTTTTTCAATGTAATTTCATTCATTCATTATCTCCCGCTTATCCTCTACTAGGGTCGCGGTGGGGTTCCCCATGCCCATCCAGGCGCTGGGCAGATAGACCCAGGACAGGGCGCCAATCCATCGCTGGGCACACACTCACTCACACACACACTCTATAGGGGGCAATTTTGAGAATTCAATTAACTTGTTCCATGTTTTTGGACTGTGGGAGGAAACCGGAGAACCCGGAGGAAACCCACGCAGACACGGGGAGAACATGGAAACTCCACCCAGATGGGGATTCGAACCGGGAATCCCTAGCGCTGTGAGGCGAACGTGCTAACCACTAAGCCACCGTGCCGCCCCAATGTAATTTCACAATGTAAAATTCCTTATATGTACATTTTTGTAACTATAAGTGGGAATTTTTAATGAGATGTCATGGTGGTACTTTCCTGACACAATCAATCCACAGTTCACGTTACTCTTTGGATATTTTACCTCTTTCTACATGGGTTCCCAAAAAACAGTTAACAATTACACTGGACAACATTTTTTTTTGCAAAAAATTTGCTTCCTTAAATTTTTTGATGATTTTGATAAACCCTTAGAAGCTGAACACACACTTTGCTGAATCACACAGAAATGTTGGTTAACGTGACATTAAATGTTACTAATTATAATACATTCATTAGTTCAGCTGAGTTTTGTTGCTTATTTTCATTTGTGCAAATGTCATCTTAGAGTATAGCAACAGGCAGCACTGACAGATTCCTTTGATGCTTTTTCCATCATGACAATGTCTTGGTAAAAGCACTCAGCAAAGACTAGCAAGTAAAAATCAAAGTGAAGAAAATGGATTTTTAATGACAAGTACTTAATCACTTTGTAAGTTTCATTTAATTTCAGCAAATCATTTTATCAGGTCCTACCAGCAGCTGTTTCTAACATAGATATATGTGTTGGATTTGTGGATTTACAAAATTGCCTTCCTTAATTAGAAAATGGCTTTATTTTTTGGTAACAATTAGTATAAATGAAAGCCTTTTTCCTGACCTGACCTCAGATCACAGATAAAGTGGTGCGATCTTGTAACTTTAATGTGACTTTTTATCACAGATGTCCCATTCACAAATAAAGCAGAAATTGGTATATCTGAGCTTCAATGCAAGCAGCTGTACCACTACACTTCCATCTGTAGTTGCAACAGATCCATATTCTCATATGTTTACTTGATTCATTTGATACTGACGGATGGACATTGTCATTGTGAACTATGACAGCCTTGAGGCTTAAAATTGATGAATCAATAAAAATGTCACTATGTAGGTTTTTGCTCATATACCAAAGATGACAACAACTTATCAATGTCAGTGCAAGAGCCCAGGTTGTCTACCTGTTAAAAAAATTCACTTTATGGTTTCTAAATATTTTCATACCAGATGACAGTGTTTATCTTGAACCCACTAACTCTGACAAAATTCCTCAACAAATCATTAAGCTCAGACTATATTATTAGAGGAAGTTGCCATGGACTGGTGGCTTTTGGTAGTGTCATTATGTGGCACAGATCAGGATATTCTATGAACTTGTTTGAACTGAAGTCAAAGATAAGGAAGAAGTAACAGGTGATGCTTCTGTTCCTGTCATATAACTGAGGCAGTGAATGACATAGACTTGTGAAAACCCCTCAACCGAGTACTAAGATCACCTTGCATGACAGGCTTTGTCTTGATTACCAGTTTTACAAAAAGAGCTGTCATGACATATTTTTGAGGCATAAACATGTACTTGCCACAAATGTAACAGAATGTATGGGGGCTTTTTCACCCTGCTGAAGAATTGTAGCAATATTATATAATCCTGTAAAGTACATAAAAATAACAACAAAGTTGTGAAGCTACAATCAATTGCAAGGAAGAAGACAAAACCATATATATGTATTATTATTATTATTAATGATATATACAGACTGTTTTTATTAATTATTGAAATGAAAAATGTAATAAAAAAATATATGCAATGGGAAATATTGAGATAATCAGCAGCCCAAAATCCACAAGAGACAGCCAAAATTGTTTAAGAAATCAAATATCTGTTGACCAGTGTTATTATTTAATTCTATATTTGACTGCTCGTAAAATAGAGAGTATGTCTGATCAGAAAAGAAAAGTAAGCTCTGTTCTATTTGGCCATTAATAAGCACAAAAGCTCAAGATACACTAACTAACATGACACTGCAATAAACTGAAATATAGGTCACTTACCTCAATTTATTCCATTATTCCTGACATTACCTCTGGACATCTGTGTGAGTATTTTTTGTGGAATTCATCTAGAATGCTATTTTATTCTCAAACTGACATTTAGAATCTGCATCAAATCATAAATCTGCAATATTCCAACATATGGATGCAGCTTGATTTAGGCAGCTCCAGGCAGCTATTCCATATCATTACTTTTCTCCTCTGGCGCCGAGCCTCAGTGCTGTTCTGACACATGCCACTCATGTGACCAAGCTGCAGTTTTCCATTTCCCCCAAAGACTTCTCCAACTTTCTAACTAGGTTATTTTTCTCACTATACTCCACATTGCAGAACATACAGAAAAGGCATCACTTTCTAGCCTGTCATTCAAATCTAATACTGTGCGTCACACTCTCCTCAGTTATTAAAAGTTACATGGGGCACTTGATATGTCTAAACTAAGTAGATAAATATGTTAAAAAGTCAAAAAAAATCTTTTTGAGATTCAGATTCAGTTAAGCAATTTAGAGCATTCACTTTCCCTCAAATCCATGTTTTTGGACTGTGGAAGGAAACTGGAGAACTTAGAGGAAACCCACGTGAGCACAGGGAGAACACGGGAGAACATGGAAACTGTTACGGTCTGATGACCGGGCGGGGTGGATCCGCTACTTGGAGACGAATTCAGACTGAAAACGGAGATGAAATGCAAAACCGGGTTTATTTCCAGACACACAGGGCAACAGTACTGGGAACATTGACACGCTGGAGGTAACACAAGGAGGTGCATGATGACGTGGAGACGCGGCATATGACTAAGCCTGACGTCAGCCGGCGTCGTGTCCCAATCTGGTGTGACTTGCGTGAAGGAAGCTTGAGCGAGGTAGTGGCGGCAGGCGATGAACTGCACACACATAAACACAGCACAGACAAGAACGAGCACACACAAAACGAGGCAAAGCAAGGCAAGGCAAGGCGAGGCAGTGTAGGGAGCTAGTGTAGTCGGGGCGTAGCACAGGCTTGGCTCAAGACTAACTGGCTGGGACGGAAGGGCGTGCGGGGCTTAAATAGGGAACCGTGATACAACCCAGGTGCGCATGATTACGGGGGCGTGGACACCCAGACCAATCCACACCACGTGACAATAACAACATAACATTACCCCCCCTCAACAGGTGCCTCCCGGCACCCTAAACGGCTTGTCTGGGAACCGTCGGTGGAATTCGGCGATGAGGGAGGGGTCCAGGATAGCAGCCCGAGGCACCCAGGAGCGCTTCTCTGGGCCGTACCCCTTCCAGTCGACCAGGAACTGGACTCCTCTGCCATGACGTCGGGAGTCCAGTAGACGACGGACCGCGTAGGCCGGTTGGCCGTCGATGAGGCGTGGGGCTGGGGTGTGATGGGGGGTTGGGTTAAGCGGGGAGTGGACGGCGGGCTTGACCTGGGAGACGTGGAAGGTGGGGTGAATGCGCATGTGTCGGGGCAGGTGCAGGCTGACAGCTGCTGGGTTGATGACCCTGGTGATGGGTCTTTAGTGGGATGTTTTTTGTGGACAACCAGACCAGTTGCCCCACCTTGTAGTCAGGGGCTAGGCGGCGCCGACGGTTGGCCGAGAGGGAGGACGTGGAATGGGCTTGGCGAAGTGCTATGAGGGTGTTTTTCCATGTGCGCCGGCAGCGGCGAATATGCTGGCTGACCGATGGGACACTGATCTGCGCTTGCTCTTCAGGGAATAGGGGGGGTTGGTAGACCAGTGCCACCTCAAAAGGAGACCTCCCGGTGGCGGAACTGCGCGCGGTGTTAATTGCGTATTCCACCCAGGCTAGATGTTCACTCCAGCACTCTGGGTGCTGGGTGGAAACGCAGCGCAGGGTGGTCTCCACCACTTGGTTGGCTCTTTCCGCCTGGCTGTTGGACTGGGGGTGGGCACCTGAGGTCAGGGAAACGCTGGTACCAAAAAAACTATGAAATGCTCTCCATACCTGGGAGATGAACTGGGGTCCCCGGTCCGAGACGATGTTCACGGGAATGCCGAAGACCCTGAAGACGTACTCAAAACATAACTTGGCAGTTTCTAGAGCAGAGGGGAGCTTGGATAACGCTATCAGACGTACTGACTTCAAGAACCGATCCACAATGGTAGCGATGACGGAATTACCTCTGGAGTTCGGCAGACCCGTAACGAAATCCAGCGCGACGTGGGACCAGGGACGCCCAAGTATGGAAAGAGGCAGGAGCAGTCCGGCAGGTGGCTGATGCGAGGCCTTGTTGCGGGCGCACACAGCACAGGCGGAGACAAACTGCCGAACGACTGCTGACAAGGAGGGCCACCAGAAGCGGCACCTGACGATCTCCTCAGTCTGTAAGACCCCAGGACAGCAAGCCCAGCGGGATTCGTGGCCCCATTTGAGAACAGTGGAGCGGGCGGTGGTGGGCACAAGGGTCAGGTTGGGTGGACCCAGCCCTGGGTCAGGATCCTTTGCCAGTTCCCGATCGACGACTTGGCGGACCTCCCAGGAGACACCTGCAACGAGACATTAGGGAGACAGGATTAGGTCATTCTCAGAGGTTACCTCCTTCTCCGGGAAGAGCCGTGAAAGCACGTCTGGCTTGGCGTTCCCGGGTTCCAGGTCGGTAGGACAACGTGAAATTGAACCGACCAAAGAACAAGGCCCAACGAGCCTGACAGGAGTTCAGTCGGCCAGGTTCTTGTGGTCGGTCCAAACCACAAATGGCTGCTCAGCCCCTTCCAGCCAGTGGCGCCACTCCTCCAGCGCGAGCTTGACCACCAGCAACTCACGGTTCCCCACGTCATAGTTCCTCTCGGCCGCCGAGAGTTTCCAGGAGAAGAAAGCACAGGGGTGAAGGCGACCCTCCTCCGACTTCTGGGAGAGAATGGCCCCTACTCCAGCACCCGACGTGTCGACTTCCACTATGAACTGTTTAGTGGGGTCTGGCTGTATCAAAATGGGGGCAGAGGTGAAGCAGGTCTTGAGATAGTCCGTGGCGCGCGGAACTTCTCTTTAGTGGGGGTAAGGGACGTGAGTGGTGAGGTGATGCTGCTGTAATTTTTAATGAAGTGCCTGTAGAAATTGGCGAACCCCAGGAATCTCTGAAGCGCGGCCCTCGATGTGGGGGTACGCCAGTCGGCGATGGCCCGGATCTTCTCAGGGTCTGTTCTGCAGGAGGCGGTACAGGACGAGACGAACGTGTCGGACGTGCTCGTTGGTGGACCTGGAGAAGATCAGGATATCTTCTAGGTAGACAAACACGAAACGATCCAGGAATTCCCGCAACACATCATTCACCAGAGCTTCGAACACGGCCGGGGCGTTCTTGAGGCCTAAGGGGACCACGCGGTATTCATAGTGATCGCTCGGGGTGTTGAACGCCGTCTTCCATTCGTCCTCTTCCCTAATGCGGACCAGATGGCAGCTTGGTGAAGATGGTTTCTCCCTGCAAAGACTCAAATACAGAAGATGTTAGAGGCAGAGGGTATTTGTAGGGGACTGTGATGTTGTTCAGTCCCCTATAGTCAATGCAGGGACGTAGGGAACCATCCTTCTTGGACACAAAAAAGAAACCAGCCCCTAGGGGGGATGTACGAGGGCCGGTTCAAACCTGTGGCGAGACACTCCGACACGTACTTCTTCATTGCCTCCCTCTCTGGACGTGACAATGGGTAGAGCCGGCTGGACGGAAGTGGAGCCCCTGGCAGGAGGTCAATAGCACAGTCATAAGCTCTGTGGGGAGGAAGCTGGCAAGCTTTGTCCTTGCTGAAAACTTCCTCCAGGTCATGGTATTCGCCAGGTACAGTAGTCAGATCGACGGGGTTAGGACTGCCCGAGTCAGGTGTGTTGCTGGGGAGGGGGGGGAAGCCTGCAGCAAGTAGACAGGAGGCGTGGCATGAGGCCCCCACGTGAGGACCCGGGCATTAACATAGTCGATGTGGGGGATGTGTTTACGCAGCCAAGGATATCCTAAAATGACCGGAGCTTCAGGAGACTGAAAAACGGCGAAGCAGATCCTCTCCTGGTGGTTTCCCTCCAATGTCAAACAGACGAGCGAGGTGCGGTGATGGGGGAGAGTCGCCTGCCATTCAACGCCAACGTATGGAGAGGGGAGGCTAGTGGAGAGATCACAATGTCATACAGGTTAGCAAAGTCAACGTCTATCAGATTCTCCTCTGCCCCAGAATCTCCTAAAACGTTGACTGTTATTCTCCTTTCACTGAGGGAGAACACTGCAGGGAGGCTGATTCGATGGACTTGGGGTTTAGGAGTAGGGATTGACAGGACCCCAAGTCCTACTGCTGGGTCGACTCTCTTTGGGCGGGCCAGGCACTCCTTCCTATGTGTGTGCGATGAACTGCACACACATAAACACAGCACAGAACGAGCACACACAAAATATGGCAAAGCAAGGCAAGGCAAGGCAAGGCGAGCTAGTGTAGTCGGGGCGTAGCACAGGCTTGGCACAAGACTAACTGGCGGGGATGGGAGGGCGTGCGGGGCTCAAATAGGGAACCGTGATACAAGCCAGGTGCGCATGGTTACGGGGGCATAAACACCCAGACCAACCCACACCTCGTGACAATAACAACATAACAGAAACTCCACCCAGATTAGGATTCAAACCTGTAATCCACAGTGCTGAGAGGCAAATGTGCTAACATCCAGCCACCATGCCTCTCATTATACACTCATGATATAATATATTGTATGCCTGTACTGCAGACAAGACCTACCAGACTCTTGACTAGGCTTGAAGATTTCTCAAGATTTCACATCAACCCTAAACTGCAAAATAGGCAAATAGAGAACACCCAGAGAAAAAAATATTGCTCAAACAATATTTGATGTCCCAGAAGACTTATTCTCACGTTTGTCTCAATTAGAGACAAACTTTGGCACAGATTTTTTTTTATTAAAACTCAAGAGAAGACACGTGTGAGATTACCGAGGTCTTTATTTTAGGAGACATATATAAGCAGCATGCTAAAGTTTCATTTTTCTTTCCATTTTATCTCATTGTTGTCTAATAGAACCTTCAAAGAAATTAATATGATCTTTCTTTTTTCCACTGGTCAAAGAACCAAGGTCAAAATACAGTAAACAATTACCTAGGCTGAACTACCATCAAGACCTCGTCCACTCTGTCACTTTCCCTTAAGTAAAAGCAGTCGCAGGGCTTTTAATAATGTCATAACTTCGTCCCTTAAGGGTTGATCAGCTACCCTGCCAATATGTTATTTTTTGGTTCGTTACCATAGCAGCTTATTGCAGGGCCCATGAAATGTGCCAGAGTTGTGTCTTGAGCAGGAGGAGGGAATTTGGGGTACCAGTTTAATTAGGAAACATGGCAGCCAAGGGTACTGTTGATTCCCTCACAAAACCAGTGGTAAATTAAAATAATCAGTGTCTGGTAAATCAAGTGGCTGGGCAGCTTACTTCCTAAAGATTGGTTTCCTATTTTAGTCGGAACCAGGAGCAGTACAGAAACCATATTATGTAAGTATGGTTATTTGATTCCTCCTCTGTGGCATTCTGCCTCTCGCTCTCATGCAACACTAGTCCTGATGGCACCACAATACATCGCACATTTAATAGGGGGTTTACATATACAGTTTCATTTTTATGCTATAAAACAAATGTTCTTATGTTTTACAACCACTTTTTGCTTGTGATAGAACAAAGCACATCAAAAGCCTTTTTTTAAACAATGTGTGTTTATCAGTAGCATTTCATGTATTGTATAAAAAGGTAATATTAAACATAACTTTAAACATGTTCTTAAAAATGTTATAAAATCTTGTTGCATGTTTTTTTCACATATGGCACATTATGCTGCTTCCTCTTTAAATGAATTTTATTAAATAATGTGCATATTTTATGAAGCTTAGAAGGAGATGGGCCTAAAATAATGCCTTGGATTATGCCAACATCTGCAATTAGTAGTTCTTATATTTATGCATCAAAAGCCAAATCAATGGATTTCATACTTTATATGTGACCATTTAAAAATGCAATTTTAACATAATAATTCAACAAAATTCCTAACTTAACGAAATATTTTGGAACCGAAAAGATTCTGTTAGCAAATAACAAAAGGCAAAAAAAATGATCAAAATATATTTTAAACCAAGGTTTGAAATAAATGTTTTCCTTAGTAGATATCCCACACTACATTATCTGCACTCCACAAATAGTTAAAAGGTGGGGCTATAAGGGAGGAACAAACGTGCAGTAAAACAGCCTCTGCTGATTAACCAGTTTTTGACAATTAAAGACAATTTCAGATTTGACAATTAAAGTCCCATGGAAGGGATAGATTAAATAACAGTAGTCCACTCAAGTTTTATGATGGGTGGGTTTGGTTGGAGAATGCATGTGCATTTGTGTGTATTTCAGACGTAAAAAGGAAAGGAAAAGTTTCAGGCCCAAACATCACTTGTATATTATAAAGCATAAAAACTTGACATAATTGAGTTATCTTTTAGATATCTTAATGTAATGTTACATTATGAAGGATATTACACAAAATGTTGTTTTATGCAAATTTAGAGGGAAATGCCTAATGTATTGTGATGACACAAGGTGTCCACATAGTTTAGGGTGCCACATGGTGGCTTAAGGGGGTTACCATATTGTATAGGGGATATGGTTTGTCAGGTTTCCCCGCCAAGGGTTCCCACAATTTTTCCCAGCATGCCTTGCTGGAGAAGAAGAGTGTTGGCGGTGTTTTTATCACTGTGTGTAAAAAACGATGCATATCTGCTAAAATGGTGACCTGATTCATGGTCTATTTCTCATCATCGCCACAGTATACACAATACATTCACATTCGATCATTTAGCAGATGCTTTTATCCAAAGTGACTTACAAACCAGGCACAGGGCTGACCACAGTGTCTCTGGAGCAATTAGGGTTAAGGGTCTTACTTAAGGACCCACAGTGGTAACTTCAGTGGACCTGGGATTTGAACCCACAACCCACAGATTGACAGCCCAACACCCTAACCAATGAGCTACCACCCTATAGATAAGTCAAGGAAATAAATAGATAAATAGATAATAAATAAAATAAAAATATAAATAGATAACTGTCTTTCTAATCCTCTTGTTCCTGGGTGTCCCCATCTCACAGGACCTGCAATGGGAGCTCACCATCAGCTCTATCCTCAAAAAGTCCCAACAGAGGATGTATTTTCTGTGTCAGCTGAGGAAACATGGCTTGTCACAGGAAATATTGAGGCAGTTCTACTCTGCGATTATTGAAACTGCCTTGTGCACCTCTATTACAGCCTGGTTTGGAGCTGCTACGAACAAGACAGGTACAAGACAGGACTGCAGAAATAATCACTGGTGCTCCTCTGCCCACTCTGCAGGACTTGTACACCTTAAACACCAGAAAACGGGCAGAGAAAGTCATCACGTACCCCTCAAACCCTGGACACAATTAATATATTTATTTTTTATTTATTTCTTTCCTCTGGCAGACGATACAGATCACTGTACACTAAAACTACCAGACACACAAACTTTTTATTTCCTCATTTCATTACACTTATAAACAGCTGATAAACACTGTTTTAGACAAAACATAGACAGTACTGTACGTACTGTACGAACAAAAAAATCACTGTCTATGTTAAACACTTATTGCTTTGCACTACAGCATGCGATGCACCTTTATCACAATATATTTCATATAATATACACGCACATGTGTGGCTTAGTGGTTAGCACGTTCGCCTCTCAACACTAGGGATTCTCCCCGTGGCCGCGTCCAAATTTTCCCATATAGAGTGTGTCTGTGTGAGTGAGTGTGTGCCCAGCGATGGATTGGTGCCCTGTCCTGGGTGTATCTGCCCAGTGCCCGAAACGTTCTTCCCTGGATGGGCATGGGGAACCCCCCTGCAACCCTAGTAGAGGATAAAGTGGAAGATAATGGATGGATGGGTAAATATAGTAAATTTGAATATTTTTTTTATGTTACTAGAGAGACACCCTCATTCTGAAACCAAATTTCATGTGTGGGTAACATTCTTGGCAAAATCATCACACTTTTTATCCAAATGGACTTACAAATGAGAGAACCATATTTGTTCATTATCCAGCCTTGCACAAATAAACAAAAGTATTGGAAACGTTTCACTGGATTACTTAGCAATGTGTTTATTCTTGTTATTGTCAAAATTGTGAATGCATCTAGATCTGTAGTAAATGGCTTCATGGTTTCCCAAAGGATGTTTCCACATAGTGGGTGATGATAGTGAGGTTAGAGAATGTAGCATTTTTATGCAAGATACCACCAAGTGGTTATAAGCAGAATTACAACCTAATCTCCCCGCCGAATGATGAAGTAGTGAATGTGTGTAAAGGATACTCACGTCCTCGTTGTCCAAGTGAACTGTAGTCTTTAGTTTAAACATATATGAATTTAATCAGCTCGCTTCATCTGCTCTTTGTCGTCGCTGTTTTTCTTTGATCTGTGTTCTGCATTTTTGTTTTAGTTTTTTTTTTTTTGTCGGCAAATTAAGATTCTTCTTTAGTGCTTTAAGTACGACTGTCTATCCACTTTTTTTTTATCTTTACTGCCACCTGGAGACACATTTACACCATAATAACTGAATTATGCAGTTCATTGTAATGACCATTAACTCTATTATGATGATTTGTTTAAATTAAGTATAATAAATGAATAGTTTATAAATATTTATATTTAGCAAATATGTATAAAATTACCTTGCATAGTTATAGAATTCATACATTCAGAATGAATATATACTGTGGGCGGCACTGTAGCTTAGTGATTAGCATGTTCGCCTCTCATCACTACGTATTCCCAGTTGATGATGCAGTAATTTTAAACAGTGATATTTAATTTGCAATTAAACAAAAAAACTGAGAGTGGTAATAAACTGTTATAAGAATGCACCCTATTCCTAAAAAGAAGCAATACAGACAAAATATCATTTTCAGTTATCATTAACCTGAATTTATAATTGCTATCAGTTATTAAATTACATTATTACTTTGTTACATTGTTCACATTTTCTTGCCCTTATTCAAATAGAATGAACTGTGAGTCATTGAGGACCACTATATAGACTAGGGGTGTTGTTTAACTGGATGGCATCAAGATTACGGCAGTGGTCTACACCGGGTCCACAGTATCTCTCATCTGAACCAGCAAAAAGCATATCAATAGCACGACAATAGCAGTGACAACACTTTATATTGTTGGAATAACAAATAAAACCAGCTGAAATTGAATGAAGCACTAACAAGGTACTGCAACTACATTTTTTCACTGGTGAAAGGATGACCCTGCTTTAAAAGACAAGTTCTGGAGGTTATGCATGACACCAAATTTTAGTTGCACCCCAGGAGGTTAAGACTTTTTTTTACTAGCAACAAAACAGCAATCAAATTATTTGGTTTTACCTTAATTGTGCTTCTCAATAAACAAAAAACAGACAAAATACCAGGTAGCAGAGGGATCAAGGTAATGTCATGCCCATGTGTGATGGTTTAAAAAAAGCGTTAAAGCTATTCAACAAACTATAACTTATACAGCTCTAAGGCACAAAAATTTTAAATATTAGTAGCCAAGGAAGCACAACCTCAGTTTAAACAGAGACCAGTCCTCTATTCAGTGAAACCATTATTAAATAATATATGTGATATTGTGGGAGGAATTTATGGATGCAAAAAGGCATTATTTTAGGCATGATTTTTCATAATTTTTGCAGAATTTGACTGTCAAGAAATACAATAAACAGACTTTGCTGTTTTGAATACCCCTATTTCCATTTAATAATTTCTAATAGTAATAATGCCGACTGCATTGTACCACCTCCTGCTGGACAAATCAAATCAAATCAAATCAAATCAAATCAAACAAACAAAAATACCAAGCAAAACATACTTGGTATTTTTACTCAATGATAACGTTATAAACCGACCTGCATTAATCATGTTGGCACGCGGATCTGCAGTTACGTTTTTTTTAATGAAAAATATTACAAATACATTAAAACATGATTTGCAAGAACTATAGACCTGTTTTTAAAATGTCAATTAAATTACACGTTAAAAGTATGTTTAAATATTCTGTTGCAATATAGGGTTGGTGGGTTGGTGTGTGTGTGTGTGTGGGGGGGGGGGGGGTTCCCCTATGCCCACCCTGGAGAGAATGTTTTGGGCGTTGGGTAGATACACCCAGGACAGGGTGCCAATCCATTACTGGGCAGACATGTACTTACACAGACACACTCAAATTATATAGGGGCAATTTAGAGCAGTTATTTTACCTTGAATCCACGTTTTTGGAGTTTCATGCGGACATGGGGAAAACATGGAAACTCCACCAAGATCCAAATTTCCTCTGAGAGGTGATCATGCTAACTATTAAGCCACCATGCCGTCCTAAGCCACCATGCCGTTGCAAATCATGTCACAAATTAACTGCTTTAAGGCTTAGACTGTGAATTGGTTTAAGCCTTTTATTTTTTTCTCATTTATCATTCATTCATTTCAAACTCACCTGCAAAAATGAATCAAGTACCAATGTGGCACACATTATCCAAGATATCTCATCTTTACTAACATTAGTATCATTAAGAATGTAATGATCCAAAATTCCTTCTAATCAGATACAGGAGTAGTATTTGAGTGTATTGCCATTAAGTGAAATTAAAATACTAAATTCAATTAAAAAATCTGTATCTATCAATTGATCAAGGTGCCTGAGTCCACTTCTGCACTTAGTTGGCATATGTCAAATAAACATGGACAAGATACAAAAAGACATAAAGAACACATTCACACATAGACACATTTTACTCTCTTTAGTCCATATTCATAGGAATATTCTAGAATTCCTGAAGAAAATTCATATAAATATGGAGAACATGCAAACTGCACACAAATGGGACTATGGGTGTCTAACTTGAAATCAAACCTAGATTATTATTTCTAAGAATAGATTGTTATGTCATAGCAGTAAATACAAAATCTTAAAAAAACAAAAAACAAAACTGTATTTAACATATTAGCCAAAACGATCTGAGCTGATGCTCAGATTTAATTTAACATTGAATAATAAAAAGATTTTATTATTATTAGAAGACTATTGTTAATGCTGATTGTGGGGGTTACAATTTTAGCAATGCTCGTGCTTTTGGAATTTTAAGCTTATGTAAATGTGCTTTTTTTTTTCGTTTACCGACACTTTTGCTATAAAATGTTTTCTAAAAACAAATGCAAATGTACAATATATTTATTATTAGATACAAAACAATGACAAAATATAACTGATCTGTCCTTTCAGCAGAGAGAGCAGCATGAATGATATTGTCTTACCAAGCATATCTTTAAAGAAAGCCATCTTGGAACCATATGCTCCATTTTAATACATCTTAGCTCAGTATCCACATGCACACACCTGATCTAGGTTTAGAGTACATGCTTCATTAAGAGCAATAAAAGAAAACTAGGAACAACTGAATTTCATTAGTTAGTGATGGTTTTGCCTTTAAAGCATCCAGATGGCGTTCTTACTAGTCAATTAAAATAATCTATCCATATAATAAAACAAAGGAAAAGAGAAATTATTATAACTTGAATTAAATATCGCAATTTGTTCAGTCATTAACATCAACAGTATTTACAATTCAACTGTTGACTACAGAGATTTAGCTAAAAAAATTGGCACACACGTACCACTGTGCATATCATATCTAAATGACTGCATTTGCAGTAAATACAAAACAAATCTGTACATCTGATTATTTCTTTACTCTAACCATATATGACTAAATGTTTTTTTCGTTGTGCCATTGCATATTTTGAACTATAATAAAACTAAGCTGCTGTTAGATGGTTGTCTTTTGTCTTTGTCTTTAGTTTGCAATTGTGGAAACATCATGATTTTGATGATGACTGGATTTTTTTTCAGTGGATGGAAGTTCAGAATGAGTCTGCTGCTGCTGCTGCTGCTGCTGCTGCTGCTGATGATGATGATGGTGATTATGATCATGATGATGCTGGTTATTATATCTGACATGCAACTCTTTTGTTGTGGTATTTTGCCCAAAATCTTCTTCTGTGGTCAATTTGCTGCTGTTCATTTGAAGTGTAGAGTTGGAATTGAGCTATATGTAAATACAATAAAAAACATATATGTTATCATTTAGACATTTTAACTTCAAAAATATTTGCTTTAATAAATGTTAAATTTTAAATGTGTTAAAAAATAAAGTGGATGTGTTTAAGTGGGATGGGATGGGATGAATTTTAAATTCAGAAAGGTTTATTGAAATAGTGCTCTTTCTTTACAATACTCTAAAGCATAAACTCCCAAAGAACAAACCTAAGTAACACTAAGTGTAAATTAATAAATGCATTTAGTCCATGAAATTTAGAAAAACTAGAAGACTACGACTGATTCAGAGACCCATACTCCTTTGGTGATATAGTGGTCTTCATAGGAGGAAAACAATAATAAGGTATAGGCAATATCACCAGGCCCACAATGAAAATGCTAAAGGAATTTCAAGGTACAGTTGGGGCATTTGGACAACTGCACAAAATAAGGTCACAATAAATGATAACAGGGAGGCATAGTCGCGTAGTGGTTAGCACGTTTGCCTCTCAAAGCATTCCAGGTTCGAATCCCAATCTGAGTTTCCATGTACTCGGAGACCGGTTCGCCGGTTTCGTCCCAAAGTCCAAAAACATGGATTCAAGATAAATTTAATACTCTAAATTGGCCCATAGTGTGTGTGTTTATGTGTGCATCTGTGTGAGTGAGTGTGTGCCCAGTGATAGATTGGTGCCCTGTCCTGGGTGAATCTGCCCAGTGCCCAAAACTTTCTCCCCTGGTTGGGCATGGCGAACCTTCCCATGACCCTAGTAGATACAAATGATGTTGCATGACATCATAATAAAAACATTTACATTTACATTACATTTAGTCATTTAGCAGATTCTTTTATCCAATATAAGCAGTATATGATAAAACATCCTAAAACATTATTTAGAAACAGCCTAACTAAAATTGTAGATCCTGGAAAGTAATTAGCCATAAGGGCTTACTTGGGTGTAATTGGTTCAATTTCACATCTGTAAATGAAAGTTTAAAAAACTTTAGTCTGATAAATCAAATTTAATAGTTTTCTTATATTTAGTACAAATACATTTTTAACCTATGGTAACCTATCTACTGGTGGCAATGTATTAGATAATTGTATCATTGTATTTAATAAGATTTTGTTGGTGGTGAAGTGGCAACTCAAATTTTGAATTTGCTTACTGTGCAGTTGCAGGGGTCACTGTGGTAAGTGGCTCTGATTGCAGCCTCCACATATGGGTAGTGAAGGAAACTATATGGCAGCATGATATGAAATGTTAGCTGACCACACCTTTTAAAAATCAGAGAGAACACAAAATTTATAAAAAAATATGTACACATGATATATAACTGTCATCCCAAAACATGTTTAAATATCTCTGTACAGGTAGGAGGGGCGGGAGCAGGGGTTCCCCATGCCCATCCAGGGGAGAATGTTTCAGATGTTTGAAAGATACACTCAGGACTGAACACCAATTCATCGCTTAACACACACTCACACACAGGCACAAAAATGCTGTATAATCTAAATTAGTTCAGTACTGCCTACTTAATTAGCATAGAATTCATAGCTGTACTATTCACAGGAATTATACACAAATACAACATAATACAGAGAACAAAAATGTACACATCTCACATTTACTTTGCCAAATCAAACATAAAAATAGGTAGATAAAATGTGACAAAATAATGGCATGGTTAATAAAGTTCATTCATTCATTATCTTCCGCTTTATCCTACATTAGGGACGCGGGGGGGTTTCCCCATGTCCATCCAGGGGAGAACGTTTCGGGCGCTGGGCAGATACACCCAGGACAGGGTGCCAATCTATCACTGGGCACACACTCACTCACACAGACACACTCTATATGGGGGAATTTGGAGAACTCCATTGACTTGATCTTGGACTGTGGGAGGAAACCGGATAACCCGGAGGAAACCCACACGGACACGGGGAGAACATGGAATCTCCACCCAGATTGGGATTCGAACCAGGAATCCCTAGCGCTGAGAGGTGAACGTACTAACCACTAAGCCACCATGTTAATAAAGTTTTATAAAAAATAATAAAAATAAGAAATTTCATAATTTTCTATGTTCCATTAAGAGGCTATATATATTATCTTACTATAAATGAAATAAATAAAAGTTTAAACATTTGAATAAATCTGTAGCTTCCTTTGCATTACACATTCCTCATAATGAATCACATGGGTAAAATTAAGCCTAAAATTGGAAGCAAAATAAAAAATAACTTTTTTTTGTCTATTGCATGTTACTGAGTAAATGTATTATCTCCCACCTCTGATAAAATACAACACATAACTAATAGAATATTTAACAACTTTGACAAAAACAATAAAATCTCTTCATGTAAAATTAACCAGCTTAGCCCATGAAATAAATTAATAAATAACCTAGACGTAATAATAATAATAATAATAATAATAATAATAATAATAATAATAATGGCATGTACATATCGTAAATCAAGAAGTCGTCTTTGTCACCCTGCAGGGTTTTCCACACATTATCTTGGAGTGGCCCCTGCTGGTACACTGGAATTCCTTCTGCTGCCCTTTTTTTCAGTTCTCCATACATGGCTCTGGAGTGGGCTTCTTGCTCGTTTACAATCATAAACGCCACATTTGTTAAGTTTCCCCTAGCCAGTTTATCACGCAAGTGTCCCAGTCTATGAAACAGACATGAAAAAGAGACTTATATTATTAAACAATGTAATTTACAAAAAACAAATCCCATCGAAAATGAAATAGATCTTACATTAAAATTGGAGCTGTTTTATTTTAGCGTCTTCCTCAGTAGGAATTAACAATAGCATGTCTTTGAGTGATTTGAAGTATTTAATTAATTTTAATAGCTGAATTGAAAAAATGTTTTTTGTTTTAATAAAGCTTTAATTGTAATTTTTATAACAGTCTTAGCTCAGTATCCACATGCACACACCTGATCTAGGTTTAGAGTACATGCTTCATTAAGAGCAATGAAAGAAAACTAGGAACAACTGAATTTCATTAGTATTAGTCAGTGATGGTTTTGCCTCTAAAGCATCCAGATGGCGTTCTTACTAGAACTTGAATTAAATATGGCAATTTTTATTAACATCATTATTAACACAATTATTAACATCAACAGTATACACAATTCAACAGTTGACTACAGAGATTTAGCAAAAAAAGTTAGCACACAGGGCGGCACGGTGGCTTAGTGGTTCGAATCCCCATCTGGGTGGAGTTTCCATGTTCTCTCCGTGTCCGCATGGGTTTCCTCCAGGTTCTCTGGTTTCCTCCCACAGTCCAAAAACATGGATCAAGTCAATTGAGTTATCCAAAATTGCCCCATGTAGAGTGTGTATGTGTGTGTGCCTGTGTGAGTGAGTGATTGCCCAGTGATAGATTGGCGGGTGTATCTGCCCAGCGCACGAAACGATCTCCCCTGGATGGGCATGGGGAACCCCCCTGGCGACCCTAATATAGGATAAAGCAGAAGATAATGAATGAATGAAAAGTTAGCACACACGTACCACTGTGCATATCATATATAAATGACTAAAAATCTGTACATCTGATTATTTCTTTACTCTAACCATATATGACTAAAATGTTTTTTTTTCATTGTGCTATTGCAGATTTTGAACTAGAATAAAACTAAGCTGCTGTTGGATGGTTGTCTTTTGTCTTTGTCTTTAGTTTGCAGTTGTGAAAACATCATGAAGTTGATGATGACTGGATTTCTTTTCAGCGGATGGAAGTTCAGAATGAGTCTGCTGATGATGATGATGATAATGATGATGGTGATTATGATTATGACTTCATAAAATCCTGTTGTTTGTTTGTCAGAAGCTCTGTTCTTTTGTTAAAAGAATTTCTCTGGTTTCCTTCCACATGGATTCAAGATAAAATTAATGCTCCAAATTGTCCCATATAGTGTGTTTTTGTTTGTGTGTGTGCTTAGCAATGGATTGGCACCCTGTTCTGGGTGTATCTACCTAGCATGCGAAATGTTCTCCCCTATCCACCCACCAACCCATCCCTACACACACTCATCCAACCACACACACACACACACACACACATTTCATGTTTATTTTTGTCTAATTTCTTAGAAGTCAAGAGAACACAAATATTCCTTACTTACTCACCTGGCAGCCTGGGTGAGACAGAAGCGTCAGCTGGCTTTCAGCAGAGCCACTACTACTACATTTCCCATTAACTCCTTCATAGGTGTTTGGCCATCGATCTCCCAGGATGGAGCAACCTTACAGATCAACGATTCACTGCTCTCTCTCTCCATGGGAAGTGATAACAGGCTTGGGAGCCATGCTAGGTATAGAAAAAACAAACTCCACATACTTCAGTCCCTCTGGTGTGAAGAGGATACAACCTTAAATCTCAAAGAATCATATGCTTTGAGTCAAAGCATCTGCCAAATAGAAAAAGAGGAAAATCAACCATTTAAATGTAAAAACACAAACCCATGATATGTTTTATCTTAAAAGTCACCGAGCTGATCCATATACTCATGTTTTGGAGAAACAAGTGGTGAAAGGTTTCTCAGAGCTTTTAAGGCCTTGTCCTACCCCCTAGCACAAACAATTTCAGCCAATAAAAGGCTTTTTTAAAAGGGTTCCTCTAAAGTAAGCAAAAAAAGAAAGAATTCTAAGAAACACAAATTTCACAATAAAAATACAAAATAATATGTGTGAATTTATTGTTTATGCAAACTTATGTCAGTTTGGTGTTTTTTTTCTAAATTGTTTGTTGCCAAGTCACAGATCCATAAAAAGGAAGTTAAGTGTAACAAATAATATAACGTTTCATATGCTAAAGCAAAGCCTTCAATAACATTTACTGGTGAATGGTAATACAAAACATACCTTCACAATACAAAATTCTTTGACAAAACATTTTTACTGATTTTTTTATTAAAATTTATATAAAAATTTAAATGATATATTCCTGTATTTATTCACATCTCATCACAACACTTCGTCAGTTAGCCCTGACCAGTTTGTCAATGCATTTAATAAAAAATAACATCAAATTTTGCTGTTGCATGCAGTTCTTGAGTTGATGAGCAACTCTAGTTTTTCCAGCCATTAAAATCACAGCAAATTCATAATAGTCCATAGATCTGATTTATTTTGTGATTGTTCTTTTAGGTAATGCTCTCTTTTGTCAAACATTTTTATTTTAAACAGTTAATTAAGAACTTGATGTTAGGGTTTTATTTAGATGTCTTTTTCCCCATTGTGGGATCAATATAGGCATATCTTATCTCTGAGCAAAATTTCTAAATATTTTGTAGTGCTGAAAAAAGTTTTAAAGTACAAAATATTAAGTCTGATAAGAACACATATTTAGAAAACTACTGAATTATTGAGCAAATGTGAAGTATGAGGTGATTGAGCTGAAGCTTGAACTGACCTTTGTCAATGTATATTTTAGCATTTGGTAATCTTATCAGGCAAAAGGTTTTCTTAACCACACACACACACACACACACACACACACACACACACACACACACACACACACACACACACACACACAATAGTAGACAGCTAGAGAAAGCCACATGGTGCTTATTGGGGGCAACAAATATGTCATTCATTATTAACTAGACAACATTTATTCACCATTTCTCCAGTATATATTGCACATAGTCTGATTAAAAATCTATGTTTTTATTCTAATCAAATTAAAATTCTAATTTTCTGATCTAATTAAAAAGGAAAAACTGTACAAATTTCTAATCATACATTTTAAGAACTGCCTGTGCAAAATTTGTGATACTAAATCTGAAATTGAATAGGTTAAAAGTTATCTTTCTATTTGTCTGTAGTTCTGTAAAATAGTAAATAGTAAAATTGATTTCTAATTCAAACTTTGCTTTACTACAATGCTTTTTATAATATAAATACATAAACCTTTATTTATCAAAGTCCCCTTTAAGAGAAAAGAAACATGAATGCTCACCCCCCTAGTTCTTTACATTTAAATAATGACTTAAGACTTAATGACTTGCGATAAAACATTCATTCATTCATTATCTTCCGCTCTATTAGGGTCACGGTGGGGTTTCCCATGGCCATCCAGGGGAGAAAGTCTCAGGCGCAGGGCAGACACACCCAGGACAGGGCGCCAACCTATTCCCAACCTAACACACTCTACATGGGGCAATTTGGATAACTCAATTGACTTAATCCATGTTTTTGGACAGTGGGAGGAAACCGGAGAACCCGGAGAAAACCCGCGCGGACACGGGGAGAACATGGAAACTCCACCCAGATGGGTATTCGAACCGGGAGGCAAACGCTGAGAGGCGAACGTGCTAATCACTAAGCCACCGTGCCCATGCGATAAAACAAATATTTTTTATTCAATATATGAACGAAGGTGTAATCCCAAACAGAACATAAAAAAGACCCATTCCCAGGGAATCATGCATATGTGTCATTGTATAAGATTTCAACCAACACCCGCTAAATTCTGAAAAACAACTTCTGACTCCAAATCAAAATCTCGGCAGCCCTGTATACAGCCCCCGGGAAGTAATTTGGGTTAGGTGCTTTGCTCAAGTGCACTTCAGCCATGGTTCTTTGTGAGACCGGGAATCGAACCACTGACCTAAAGGTCACAAGGCTGGTTCCTTAACAACAAGTCTTCCATATATTAAGTCTTCCACAGTGTTCCAAGATGTTTTCTTCACAGGACAGAACATTTATTAAATTCTTTTGACAAGAAGGTACCACATATCAATATATATGCATTGGTAAAATCTTAAAATGAAGCTCCTCAATCCTCTACTAGTGTAGCGGGTGTTCCCCATGCCCATCCATGAAAAAACGCTTCGGGCACTGTGCAGACACACCCAGGACAGGGCACCAATCTATCGCTGTGCACACACTCACACAGACACACACAAACACACTCTATATAGGGCAATTTGAAAACCCACGTGAACACTTGGAGAACATGGAAACTCCACCCAGATTGGGATTCAAACCGAGAATCCCCAGCGCTGAGAGGTCGCCCCACTCCCACAAAGTTTCTAGGAATAAATTTACTTGGGATACTACTCTGGAAATATCGTCAGCTGTCATGTTTTATATTTTTAAATAATCTGTCTTACTGTGAAATGATGGGCCGGACTTTTAACACTTCAAAAAAAAAAAAAACAGCAGTAACAAATGCTTTTATACGATCATTGCTGACATTTTTTCTCATTGGCATTGTATTGACACACACCTTAATACTTCAGACCAGCATACTGTCAAAACTATTGCGTTTTCTATAGACATCAGACCATAAGTTACTGATACTCATCAGGCTCCACCAATCCACAATCAGGCTATTATTACACTTCTATTGAATGGTCAACTAAAGATCATGCCAAGCGCCAGGTATGTAATATTCATAAAGAATCCCAGGTAACTTACACAATCTTTTATGCAATTTTAATATGTGTGTTTACACACTGATTGGGCACTTAATTAGGTACCACTTTGTTTTTCCATTTACTGTCTTTCCATTTTAGTAGTTTTAATTAATATATAAAGGCACAAATATAGTATATTTTACTCTACATACTTTGGCATTTCTTTTTTCATCTAATAATTGGGACCTCCACAAGACAAACAAAGAGCAGTTATTATATGGTTCCCAGATGATTTTAACACTGTAGTAACACTGAACAGAAAGGGTTGAGGCATGTTTGAATTATCTTGGCAGTTACCTTCTACCTTAAATAGTAATATTTATTAAAAATAAACATTTTTTTATCCATTTTTCTCATTGCCTCCTAAAACAATTTAAAACGTTTTTTTCTTAAGCATCTTAAAAGCCTAATACTTGCATACTGTGTGGGTAAACCATTTATTGAACCAAAACTAGTTAAGATGTCAATGTAGAGGTGTGTAGGGGTCAATTAATGCTAATCAGGTGCCATTGATTTTCTGATTATCAGTAAATGTGGCTACCTAAGCAAGTGTTCCTGCATATCTGAGAAATGTTTGCAAAAAGATGTGAAAGGTGTGAAAAGATTTGTGACTGTAAAACATAAAACTATTGTTCTTAACAACAAAAAAATAGGTTGCTGTAATAGCCTAAACATGCATGAAGGAGTTAGAAACTATTAATAGAAATAAATGATATAGGAAAAATAGTAGAAAAGACAACAATAAAATCCCCAACAATTTTTAAAAACAAGCAGTGAAAGGATCACAATCCATAAAAAATAAGAAACTGTTTTGGTGTTGTCCGAAGTCACTGTCTAAATGTCGTTATTGCCAGCAATGGATATGAAGACAAATAGTGTTATTTAATTCACTACTAGCATTCTCTGTTCCAATATTTTTCATGTATCTACCAGTCAGCTAGTGTTAGGAAATGACAAAGGAAAATTATTGAATGGTTGACAAACAAATTTAATCATTTTCCATACTCAGTAAAGACAGTTAGCAGAAAGTGTTCGAATATACTTTACAATAAGCAAACTTGAAAACAATGCTAATAAAATAACCCTATTGACACACACACACACAAAATCAAGTAATCATTCCCATCAGTCCTTCATCTCCTGTCCTGTTTCCATCTGAACTTTCGCATGCAGTTATGATATCTAGTCCCAGTTCTGCCAGATCTTCCTGCATACTGCTCATTATTTTGGGCTCGATGCGATTACACAGTGTGCGGTACGATGGAAGTGGGTAGCCTAGTTCACGCAGAAACTCATAGCCCTTCACACCAACAGCACTCCGGATTTTACGGGCTGTCTGCACTGTGTCATGAGACCACACTGCACGGCGTGAGCGCTTTGCCAGGGTCAGAGCCCGGATCTGGTCCTCATATAGAAACATCTGCAGGCCTTCTTCCATCCTGCTTAGCCGGTGCAAGCGCTTTCTCATCTCCTCCACCTGCAGTACCAACCAAATATGAATGAAAGCAAACAGTAAAGTCCCCAACAATGACACTACAAGCTAAAATATATCACCATAAAGCTTTTGCTTCGTTATACCAAAATTTAATAGTAATTTTGTTTATTCTTTTTGTATGTACTGTCTTGTTGATTTGGTACATGACATGTCATACGTGTGCACTCACCAAGACAAATTCCTTGCATGTGTAACATACTTGACTAAATAAAGTGATTGTGATTCTAATTTTGATTCTAAAGATATATAAAGAAATGTTTTACTATTTAAAATGTGTGTGGTGCGATGGCGTGATAGGTGGAGCATGCAAATGGAAGGCAGGCATAGCGATGCAAATCAGGTAAATTGTAGCACCTGCCTGGGATTGAGTGAGCCAATTATCGCCTATGCTGTTTGACAGTGAAAAGGGGCCAGAAGTGGCAGGAGAAGGAGAGACTGCCACACCTGCAACCATGTTACCATATTTTGGGACAAGCGGATGCTGTGAAAGCCCAGTTTTCATGGGTCCAGTGTATTATCCGTTGGCAAAATAAATTCCTGTTCCATAACTGCCTGTTTCTTGAGTCACACGCCTGAACGTGTTACAATGGGCAAAACCTTGTATTATTGCTAATTTGTACAAATTTTTGATCCACACCTATTTTTTGTAACGTAACAATGCAAATGCAATTTCAAATTATTTAAAGAAATGTAAGATTTCATTCAGTCCACATAAGCATGAATTGTAAACATTACTGTGTTTTTATAACATTTTTGGTTTGTTCTGTTACGACAAAATAAGTTACAGATTTAATGAATATTTGATGAAATTCAATTTAAAATGTTTTGAACACGGACCACCCACAAACTGGTTAATAATATTAATATTCATGCTTAACACCTCTTTCCTGTGATTTATTCACAATAATGCACGCCCTCTTGTGCTTTAGTAACAGTATCATTTATTAAGATAACCATAAAGTAGCTGATGAAGAGAGTCTTATGACCTGTTATAGAGCCGACATCTTACCAGAGCAAATATATTCACAGAACATAAATCTTCACTAAATAGTACAGCCAAACTAGCAGTAGGAATATGTTAATATGGTACTTCACAACTCATTTTTATAAAGTTTTACATCATATCACAACAAGCCCACACAACTTTACCAAACAGTTTTAACCAATTAATTTTTCAACATCTTGAAAAAATTATTTTATCTGAATTTGCAATGAATAATGGCTGGGTCTCTATTCGTTGCTTGTATCATAATGTACTGAGTTTTTTTTCTATTAGAATTTACTTGAATGCTGGAAAAACATCTATTTTTTTCTTTCTGAACCACTTTGAATTGATTTTAAAAAACAATAAGTTAAAAAATAAGTTTTTTTAATTTAATATTATGATTGGTAATGGGTTATTATATTGCAATATTTTGTTTTTAATATTTCATCTATCGAGGAAAAGGAATTCTGTTGTACTATTCAGATGCAGATTAATCACTGACCTCTCTTTGAAGACGGGCCGTGTGTTGCTGTTGCTGCTCCAGCTGGCCCTTATAAAGCTGGCAGAGTGAACACTGGGGCACTTCCGCTGATTTTTGTAGCTCATCCTCCTCGCGTTCACTGCGTGAGTATCGGCGGGCATACCCATGATCCCCCACATTTAAATCCTTCTCTGCTAATGCAACACAACACAAATGATTGTTAACTGGGAAATGCTCTTTATGGTTATGTATATGTAGACAACCAACCAATAAACCAGTATGAGCATTCAAGACTCTCCTTTTCAAATGAAAACAAATAGAAATAAATAAGCAATCTCCATTTTTCAGTTCCACATAGCACATAGGTGGACATTGAAGCACTACATTCACAAAGTGTAGTCCATCTGTTTGCATTCATTTTTGGGTCTATAAGAGGAATATGATTTTTACTGACATGAAATTAATTGACAGATTTATTGAATCAACTCACAGTTCAAAATTTTTAGCCAACAGCATCATATGAATAATAATGAAGGAATAGGTCAGAGGTCACAAATCCTACAGATGTAATTTAATTTTCACTGTTTAATTTAAGGGGGGCACGGTGGCTTAGTGGTTAGCACATTCGCCTCTCAGCGCTAGGGATTCCCGGTTCGAATCCCCATCTGGGTGGAGTTTCCATGTTCTCCCCGTGTCTGCGTGGGTTTCTTCCGGGTTCTCCGGTTTCCTCCCACAGTCCAAAAACATGGATCAAGTTAATTGAATTCTCAAAATTGCCCAATTTAGAGTGTGTCTGTGTGAGTGAGTGTGTGCCCAGCGATGGATTGGCGCCCTGTCCTGGGTCTATCTGCCCAGCGCCCGAGACGTTCTCCCCTGGATGGGCATGGGGAACCCCACCGCGACCCTAATAGAGGATAAGCGGGAGATAATGAATGAATATTTTAAGGGGCGGAACTCACAGACCAATCGTGTGTGTAGTAAGATCACAAAGGCGCTCCTCAACCAATCAGATCTGTACAGATTCAGAAACAAGAAGCAGCTGTTAGAGGATAAAATGAGTCAAAGAAATGTTAATTCTGATGGTGAGCACCAGGCGCATCGTTAGACCTGGGCTTTCGGGGCTATAGCCCAGGATGTTTTGTCAGTAGCCCCAGATCAAATGAGAGCAATTTTCTCTGCAGTCTCTCCTCCAACAGCGGGACCGAACGACAGAGTCCTCCCCCTCAGCTGTTTGTTCTTCCAGCTGTGTGTGTGTGTGTGTGTGTGTGTGTGTGAGGGCGACAGATTTTTTTCACCAGTATCGGGAGTAAAGTTACCATAATAACTGTATGTTGGCTGTAAAGAGCAAAATCAGGAATACAAGAGGGAAATAAACAGTTAACAAGAAGTTCTATATATATAAATGATAAAATTTGCTCCAGCTCGACCCTACTGACTTTTAATTAAATACCTCTAGTCCAGAATATGTTTGCAAACTGTGCAGAAACTCGAGGTATTTGATAAGTGGGGAGACAGGAATGGTTTTTATTTTAACCTGCCGTGTTGTTTGTTTCATTTATGTGTCTGTCTCTGTAAGTGTGTGTGTGTGTTGTAGATCATGAGTTACTACTTACTAGCAGTGAGGTCAAAATCAATATGACTGGTAAAACATAAGTGAAAGGAAACTTTGGACACCACAAAGCAAAGTCATGATGAAAAGGTTAATTTTTAACATCGATACAGACATGGGTTAAAGTTCACTTTGTGTACAACCTCCATCTCACAAACAAAGAAAGTGTATGGCATAAGGAGATTTGCAAATAATTGCATTATGATAATTTGAAACATTTAACACAACATTCCAACATTTTTGGAACTGGGGTTTTACATGTCTGGCACTTGATGTTATATTAATTTGACTACTACTGAAGAAAAAGCTTGTCTCATGAGCTTTAACATCTCTTTTTCTGAGGTTTTCAAGAATATCTTTGTATCATGATGCACTTAAAAACATGTTCTGAAGACTTTGATTAAATACACCACATACATTTAATGTACTTGCTGATCTTAAATATGTGGACATTTAGCAGAGACTTTTATCCAAAGCGACTTACAAGGTGAGCACAGGGTTAATCACAACATCCCTGGAACAATGAGGGTTAAGGGCCTTGCTCAAGGACCCACATTGGTAACTTCAGTGGACCTGGGATTTGAACCCCCAACCTTCAGATTGATAGCCCAACGCCCTAACCACTGAGCTACCACGCTATACATAATACTGTAACTCACATATTTAATGTTGAGTCTTAATTTAAGTGATAAATTAATTGCATGCATACATTTCCGCACTTTGTACCTTGTTCTGGTTTCAAAGGGAATGATGAGTGAGGGGTGATGGGTGAAGGTGGATTTGGAACATTAAACAGTGTAGGAACTGCATTGGGTTTCAGCTTTCTGCCTCCTGCTGGTGACCGGGCGATCTCCTCAAACTGGCTCTCTTCAAAGTGATCCTACAAAACCAGAAAAAATATTCAGATACTAAAAATAGAAGCAGGTGCACTTATCAAGCATAAGGATTTCTTATTTTTTTACATGTTGGGCTTTCAAAAATGTATAATCAAAATGTAATTGTAATATATATTGTTGAAAAGCAATATCGTACCGTATTTTCCGGACTATAAGGAGCACCTATAAGGACTATAAGGAGCTTGCCGTCATTCCGGGAGGATTAAATAAAGAACTCCGACCGTTGGACATTGGCGTAAACAGGCCGTTTAAAGTAAAGTTGCGAGCGGCGTGGGAGCGATGGATGATAGACGGCAAACACACGTTTACTAAAACTCGGGAGGCAGCGACGGGCGAGTTACGCCACCGTCTGTGAATGGATTGTGAAGGCCTGGGCTAAGGTTTCTGCTGTAACCGTTGTCTGAGCTTTCGCGAAAGCCGGCATCATTGCTGAACGGCCGCCTGGTGACGAGACAGACTCAGACATTGATGAGAGGGAACACTTGAGTGCTCGATAGTTAAAGAGCTTTTTAATTCAGACACAGAAGATGAGGACGTTGATGGATTTGTGGGAGAAGAGTGATTAAAAGCAAGTGCCTTATAATACGGTGCCGTACAGGATAAGTACCGTACAGAAATAGAGTCCGTAATTGAGAGTGCGCCTCTCAGTGGTGCGGTGCGCCTTATACGTGGGTCAAATACAGAAATAGACCCCGTAATTCAGACTGCGCCTTATAATACGGTGCGCCTTATGGTCCGGAAAAATACGGCACATAAAATGTATATTTTTCACGAAAATCTAATTTTATAACATTTAATTGATGAACCATGAATGCATCAAATGTTAATAAAGCATTTACATTAAATGTAGTGCAATAAAAACACTGTTGAATTATTCACCAACTATTTAATTAGTCAATTAATCTATTTAAGTAAAAAAATGATTAAATCTTTCTATATTTTAATATATTCTGGTTTCTATTTATATTGTATTTTTATTCATGTTTATTTATTTATTTTTAAGAGTCACCAAAGCTTCTTTTTGCACATGGACATCTTTAATAGTGGAGTTAAAATAACACCTTAAACATTGTATAGGATGACTACGTCATGTAAAAGAATAATTGTACTCATTACTTAACATTCTTGTATAACCAAGTGTATTTATTTGTAGAATTATTTTATCATTTAAGTACAGTACACTTAAGTGTGGACACACCTCCTGTTTGCTCCACTTATTGTATATTTGGTCAGTTCCACTTATTGAAAAGATGTACTTTGTAGTTCTAAAATTAAAGACTGTAGTTCATCTGTTTTGTGGACTACAGTACATACTGTGTTACCTTTACTCTGTTCTCTAATGGTCAGAACCCCAATAGTAGCACCACAGTGCAGGTATTATTTGGCGGGTGCATTGTTCTCATTCCAGAAGTGTCACTGAGGTGTTTAAATTAAACTACAGCAGCACTGCTGCACTAAAACCCCCTCACTGCATCAGTGTTACGGCAGAACTGACAATAGACAGTACACCACATCAATTATACCGGTTCTGTGATGGTCCAGATCAATAGAGAACAGAAAACCAAGAGGGGACTAACAAAGCAATAAATACAACATGTACATGTACTACATCAATTGTAAAAATACAAAGTCCATCTATAAGTGGTAAGTAAAGAAAATAGACAATGGAGCAAAAAGGTGGTGTGTCCAATCTTTTAACTGGTACTGTATTCATTAAAGTCTATACTAAATGTAGAAACTGTCTCGGCTCATCTACTAAAATTGATCTGAAATTAATGGTCTGCAGCTGTGTAAGTAAATTTCACTTGCAGAAACCATAAGACAGTCATGCAGATATTATTTGGATGGCAATTTTTTTAATACAATTGTTGCCTCGGTGTAGATCAGTGTTTTGTCATATGGTTCTATGGTAAACTGAAGCAGAGCTATAAACATTTTAGATTTTACATGATGACAAATACATCAAGTTCAAGCAATGATTTATTATTTACAGTGATAGTTTCCTGACCATGTACCAACAATTTAAATTTTTTGTTCACAGAGACTTTTCTGAGAATTATCACTTTTCCTTGTAACAAGCTCCTCCATTATAATGAAAAACATGACGTTTGTCATCAAATTGCCATCAAATTATTAAGTTGCTCTTGAAGGATGTTGATACAATTGTTTATTCTTAATAGTTTTTTTTTAGTTAACTTTACGAGTATGTTCAGTTCATGACACAGGAATCGTGGTATGGCTTACCTATTCTTATCTAGTCAATTTTACCCAGCTAATCTGAATGTGCTGTGCATCAGACAAAATAACTTTACCACAGTTCTCTGCACATCTTGTAGAATTCCTATCCCAGCAGTGTCACAGAGGTGGAGAAATGAAACTACAGGAGCACAGCTGCACTAAAACCCCCTCACTACATCATTGCCAAGGCAGAACTGACAATAAACAGTATACCACCCAAAGTATACCCGTTTTGTGATGGTCCTGACCAATAGAGAACAAAAAAACAACAGGGGACCAACAAACAAACAAACCAAAAAAAAAAACAGATGTACTCCAGTCTGTCCTGATATCTTTCTTACAGAGTGCCATTTAAGTACTCTTTGATGTGATCAAATTGTTGATTTGAAATTACAAGCAACAAAGTTCTTACTTGTGAAGCTTTTCTAATGCAGAGTATTAATGACTCCATGTGTTTCCTTGGAGGTAACCATGGTTAACAGAAAAAAGACACTTATTATAAACATCACCCTTTAAAAACATTTTGCTCTTTTAAATCGATTAGAAAATCGATTAGAAAAGTTAGAGATCAGCTGCAAATTGTCACCATTAAACCAAAACTAAAATGTGTGTCCTTAAAGCTAAGGCTGGAAATAAGAAGGGGTTAAGTGGAAGATGCAGGTGACGTCACAACACCGTCATTCGCGTACACTTGCCTGGCAGAGTCTGGAGCAGGGGGTTGGTACAAAATCCCTCCGACAATTTACCAGCCACTTTTTCATCCGAAGTGGATCTTTCGGGAAACGATAAAGTTGTTTTCCGATGGTCGTTGAATTGGAGCAGTTTGGAGCTGAACATCCACCCATGGCTCTAACACGGTTACAAAATTAACGATAGTTTAAGTTCTCTTCTTTTCCACCTGTATCCATAAAAATCCCGCCTTTTTGGTTGCTGTAGGGTGAAAACGATTTTCAATAGGCTGACAGACTGGGAGCAATGAATTCTGACCAATCACGCGGGTGGGCGGAGTTACCTGAATACGGGTAGGAGAAGAACGCAACCGTAGTAACAAGATGAACTCAAGACACGTCGCGTAGATATTTATACCCGACTTGTACAACGGAGTAACATTTCACCCAATAAGAAATAAGCGTTTGCAATGTATCGCAATTGCATTCCACGCAAACGTGACATAACATCCAACTCCCACTCGTAAACAAACAGTATTTTGGAAAAATAAATGCAAGCGCGAGTGAGTTTGAGCCAAAATGGCGGCAGTTGATTTTTTTTTTATCCAATTTGGCTGTTCACATAGTCGCCTGTCTAGATTTTTAAACTACTTATATTTAAAATTGTATTATTTACAAACACTATAGTATGAACAGTGCTAATATCTGTAAGAACAATCCTGGTAGAACCTGCATATTAAAATTCTGCGTTTACAGCAAAAAATGTAACAAAACTACATTTTTTGTAAACATTTCTTGATTAAACACATACTATTTGTGTTTTTATATCCTTTGACTGTGATACAAATATTAAAGCACAATTACTTTTTTGGTAAATTGGTGAATAAAAAGCAAATAGGAGGCGTTTAACTAGACTACCACGCCAAGAACAGTTCTCAAACCGCGGATATTTTTTCTGTTGAACTGCACTATGTAGGGTAGGTTGCAATGCATTCACTTACCCTTCTAAGTGCACTGCGTGTTAAGTTAGATGTGAATTAGGATTGGGTTGCTCCCCAAGAAAAAAATTACACTGACAAACGCTGGACACCCACGTTGTGGAGAGAAGCACACTTTACGTTTACGCATCTGTATTTTATATTTAAACTAATGCCTGTTAGTAACAAATTACAGGCAGAGAATGTAGTACTTAGTTATGGTTCCGAGCTGTATAAATATAAACTAAAAAAATATCGCATTGAGTGTTTTTCATCTCAAAATTTTCGTAAATAACTCAGAGACAAGAACCTGTTTGCACGGCTGTCAGCACATACCACAGACGGAGTTATAAAAGAGAAATACGAGCTGCGTCATGTTAGTTCCAGTTATAGATGTACAAAGTAATAACTTTATGGAGTTATGGCCCGCGATGGTACTGGCTTTTAAAACCTCCTCATTCATCGCTGTGGACACGGTGAGCATCAGCATACTGTACCGCAATGAACGTTCTAATACTTCACACGGTGTTCACTGTAACCCTTTATTTATTTATTCTTAAATACCTTTAGGAACTGAGTGGTCTTGGTGCAAGGAAGGCTCTGCTCGCAGAGTGAGTAAAAGTGATAAAGTGATCTATTTTGCTTAATGTGCATAAAGAGGGATTTGTTCTCCGCATTTTATCCATCTGTGCAGTGAAACAAACACATACACACACTGAGGGAACTGAGCACACACTGTTGACACTTTTACATATATACATACGCATGTTTACTACTGTATTGCACATTATATTCCCATCCATCCATTATCTTCCGCTTTATCCCTACTAGGGTCGCGGAGGGGGGGGGGATACCAATCTGGGTACCAATTTGTCATTGGGCACACACTCACTATTCATTCTTTTGTCATATTGTTTCTCTACCCTCTGCATGTGATAGCTTAATTGCATTTATTTACTTTCTTATTTTCTTATTATCTGTAATATTTGCATAATTGTACTACTACTGTGTTTTTTTTCTACTGGCTGCTACATTTTTGCCAGGATAAATAAAGATATCTATCTATCCATTGATCAATCAGTCAATTGGGCAGTGAGCAGCTCTGTGCACGACACCCGGGTGGCAATTGGGATTGGGTGCCTTGCTCAAGGGCACTTAGGCCATGGTGCTATTCGCACTTGGGAGTCAAACCTGGGACCTTAAGGTTGCAAGGCTGATTCCTTAACCACAAACCTATGACTGACCGTCATACTATTAAACAATTCTTCATCATAATTTTTTAGAGTAGCTGATTAGTTTACAATCATGTTAAATACAAACCCATAACCCATTCTTGGAGGATTTGGATTTTTGATTTTGGAGGATATTGTGATTCTTTGGTTGATCTATCTAAGAAATGTTGTTTGGGGCTCATCTATGATTTGAAAGTAGTGTTGAGAAGGATGTAGGTAATAAGATGCCATCTGTGTATTCCAGGCTTAGAATAAAAAGACGAGACTGTTGCACATACTGTAAAATTGTGCAGCTCTAGCAGCCAGATTATTACAATGTCTTTCTCACTCTGGGGCTTTTTCACATTCTGTTTCCTACAAAGGTCGATTGAGGATCGTTATAAAGCCATAAGTCATGCAGCTCGCACACGCTCCATTCTTTCTTTGGGAATCGCATGTTACAAGAAACTTGATGGCAAAGTAAGTGTTTCTTTCTAACACACATGCTGATCCAGCTCCGCAAAACTGACTTTCACTTCTGGTTACAGGCCGACTACACGTTCCTAGTCCAGGTGTATAACCTGACATTACTGTGTGCAGAGGAGTACATTATCGAGCCTCAGTCAGTACAGTTTCTTGTTCAGCATGGCTTTGACTTTAACAAACAGTATGCACAGGGTGTCGCGTACAACAAGGGTAATGATAAGGTGAGTTCATGCAGTAAAGCAGTTTTCTTGTAATTTCATCATGTAGACATCTGACTCATTGTTAAATGAATTGTATAAATAAAGTTTAAATTTAGATTCTCATCTGATTGACCAGATCCTACTGCGTCCTCTATGCATATAATTTGCATTCACACTTGTCCACCTGTGACCTTGACTAGCCAGAACAGTTTTTTATGTCAGATGTAAATTAAGTCTTTGCCAGTTTGATGACATTATTTACATATTATTCCTTAAACACAGATCGTTAGGGTCTTAACATATCTGTATGTTTGTTTTTTTTTGGATAATCCCTGCCTGGTGGTATGTCTCAGAACAATTGCATGAAATATATGATTAAAAGCATAACGTTTAATTGAGATGCAGAGACTTCGACATTGTCATTCTTTGCTGTTTTTAAGATTGAATGCATACAGACAATGCTGAGGTATGGCCAATACACATTCTTGTCCTTAGGCTTTATTTCTTAAATATGTTTTTGTAAAAATACCAGGCTCGTCATCTTGTCAGGTTATTCATAAAAGTAAATCGCTTCCATTCACAGTAAGCTTTGTTTTAAACAATTTTAGATTAAAACGCAAATATAAATACGTGCATTAACTTTGGGTCATTATATCCCGGCTTGGTTATTGAAACACTTTGCTTGCTGGTCTCCCAGCTTGCACAATCAGGCCTCTACAACTGATTAAAAACTCTGCAGCCTGAATTGTGTTCAACCAACCCAACTAATGTCACTCCAATACTGATTTCTCTACTGGTTCCCTGTAGTTACTTACATTCAGTACAAGGCACTGAATCTGCTCCTTCTTACCTTCTCTCTATATTTTCAAAATACACTCCAACTCGTTCACTTCGCGCTAATGATTATTGTCACCTATTGATTCAACCTCACCAAAGTGTTAATTCTTACTCCGTTGTGAGGTGAGGTTGTGCAATTGTGGGTGTAAATGCACAAAGATGCGATCTGGTCAATAAAGACACACACGGGTGCAAATCAACAATAAACCTAGGTGCATGAGTATACGTTGGAAAAAAAAAATTTGTCTCAAAATGAAATGTCTGTGTTTTTAACTAAAACTTAATGGATATGTTTCTGCACATGAATAGGGTGAAGCCATCCATGGGATCAACATGCGCACCCTGTTTGTAGAACTCCTTAGAGCCAACAAGCCTCTGGTGCTCCATAATGGTTTGATTGACTTGGTCTTCCTGTATCAGTGCTTCTACGCCCATCTACCTGAACGACTCGGATCCTTCACGGCTGATTTGTCTCAAATGTTTCCTGCTGGGATTTATGACACCAAGTATGCGGTAGAGTACGAGCTGCGCTTCCCAGCATCCTACCTTGAGTATGCTTATAAAAAGTGGTATGTAAAGTGGTACTCATTTTATGGTACAGTCCAGAAGTTATCACTAATTTACACTTTAAGGCTTAGAGTTTTGTACTTGAAATAAATTAAAAAAAACATGTTAAGTGAAAAGGGAAACAGTTAGCATTTTGTAGAATATGAAATGTAAACATTTTATGTGTTTTATTTTCAGTAAGCTGGACAATGGCAGATCTTTTGAATCTGGGCAGGAAGAACGACGTGTTGTTCTGGAGTTCTGTAACTACAGCGGGCACTTGCAGAGCTACGTGGACTACAGGCCATGCACTGACAGCCAGAACCATGGCAGCACTGCAGACATATGTGTACAGTTCTCAGTAAGTTCCTAATGGAAACTGTTTAATGGTCTTAGGATAGATGAAGTTATACAAGGATGCCATTGACCCCACCCCCTAATTACAGAACGGGATGTAAATATTAATGCATTTATATTAACTCATTCATGGTGTGTGCCTCTATGTAAAATCTAAATATTTAGCTGGGTAAATAAAAATTGATTTATGTAAGGGGCACGGTAGCTCAGTGGTTAGGGCGTTGGGCTATCAATCTGAAGGTTGGGGTTCAAATCCCAGGTCCACTGAAGTTATCAGTGTGGGTCCTTGAGCAAGTGTGGGTCCTTGAGGCCCTTAACCCTCATTGCTCCAGGGATGTTGTGATTAACCCTCCTTTGTTTCTAACATATTTTTCTGTCCCACAATGTTTATTTCTTAAACACGCCAATGGACTATTATGCAAATTAGGCGATGACGTCATATAGCGTCTTTAAGGACCAATGGCAACTTTCCTTACTGAGGAGTTGGCAAAAGTGAGGACGGGTGTCCGCAATTAGTTTTATAGATGTGTCCCCAGTTGACTATCATAATATGCATGTATATGTGCAGCGGTAGTGCCCATTTACTCAAGCCAGTTTAATTAGCAAGCTTTAAAACTACTATGAACATTATGTCTGCATGTTGCTTATTCAATCAACAAATTAATGAAGCGAAACTTCAGCAGTAGACTGTACTTCATAAGGAATTCTGACAATATGTACAAATATCTGATTGCTGAATATTTGGCTGTTTTCTACTCATTTAGTATTAGCTGACAGCTTAGAAGGTCTGTTGTCAGTGATAACCTCTTAAATTCATTTTTGTAATCTTTGGTGGGTAATGTATCTGAATAGGTTGATAAGTAATATATCTGTTAGCAAACTGCATATACACACAAGTTATAATTGTTTACAAACTGTTTAGAGATGAAATACTTTATTCATTTATGAGATGCTTTTATCTAAAATGACTCAGAAATTAGAGAATACAAGTCAGTAATTAAGGAGACGTCAGCTACAGTGTAGTATTATCAATCAACACTGGTCATTAGCCAATCTGGTTTGGAAGCCTAGATTTTTTTTTTTTCTTATAGAAAATGCTTTTAGGAGAGATGTGTATGAGTTGTTTTTTGTAATGTAAGTCTTAGCATTACTGACAGTTGTGAAGGTCATTCTGCCATTTAGCTGTGGGGAAACAATACAGAGTGAGAGTTAGCACCACAGTGAGGTTAAAGTACCAGGCGACATTCATCACTACATTCTTGACCAAAAGTTTTGAGAATGATACAAATATTAATTTTTAAAAAGTCTACTGCTTCAATTTTTATAATGGCAATTTGCATATACTCCAGAATGTTATAAAGAGTGATCAACTTAACAGCATTTAATTGCAAAGTCAATATTTGCCTAGAAAATGAACTTTATCCTCCAAAACACATTTCAACTTCATTGCAGCCCTGCCTTAAAAGGACCAGCTAACATCGTTTCAGTGATTGCTCCATTAACACATGTGTGGGTGTTGATGAGGACAGGGCTGGAGATCAATCTGCCATGATTAATTAAGAATGACACCACTGGACACTTTAAAAGGAAGCTGGTGCCTCCATTGTTTCTCTTCTGTTAACCATGGTTATCTCTAAAGAAACACGTGCAGTCATCATTGCACTGCTCAAAAATGGCCTAACAGGGAAGAGTATCGCAGCTAGAAAGATTGCACCTCAGTCAACAATCTATCGCATCATCAAGAACTTCAAAAAGAAAAATTCCATTGTTGCCAAAAAGGCTCCAGGGCGCACAAGAAAGACCAGCAAGCGCCAGGACCATCTCTTAAGTGTTTCAGCTGCGGGATCGGGCTACCAGCAGTGCAGAGCTTGCTCAGGAATGGCAGCAGGCAGGTGTGAGTGCATCTGCACGCACTGTAAGGCGGAGACTCTTAGAGCAAGGCCTGGTCTCAAGGAGGGCAGCAAAGAAGCCACTTCTCTCCAGAAAAAACATCAGGGACAGAGTGATATTCTGCAAAAGGTACAGGGAGTGGACTGCTGAGGACTGGGGTAAAGTCATTTTCTCTGATGAATCCCCTTTCCGATTGTTTGGGACATCTGAAAAACAGCTTATTCGGAGAAGACAAGGTGAGCGCTACCACCAGTCTTGTCTCATGCCAACTGTAAAGCATCCTGAAACCATTCATGTGTGGGGTTGCTTCTCAGCCAAGGGAATTGGCTCTCTTACACTCCTGCCTAAAAACACAGCCATGAATATAGAATGATGCATGATGGAGCACCTTGCCATAAAGCAAAAGGTGATAACTACATGGCTCAGGAAACAAAACAGAGATTTTGGGTCCATGACCTGTAAACTCCCCAGATCTTAATCCCATTGAGAACTTGTGGTCAATCATCAAAAGACGGGTGGACAAACAAAAACATACACATTCTGACAAAATGCAAGCATTGATTGTGCAATAATGGACTGCTATCAGTCAGCATTTGGTCCAGAAGTTGATTGAGAGCATGCCAGTGAGAATTGCAGAGGTCCTGAAGAAGAAGGGTCAACACTGCAGATATTGACTTGCTGTATTAACTCATTCTAAATGTCAATAAAAGCTTTTTTGTTACTCATATGATTGCAATTATATTTCTGTATGTGATAAAAACATCTGACAAACGCACATAAAAACCAGAGGGCAGCAGATCATGTGAAAATATATTTGTCTCATTCTCAAAACTTTTGGCTATGACTGTAGAGCTTAGTGAACAAATCGGTGTGTATCTTTGGAAAATAGAATAAAGATAGGAAGAAGCAGATCCAGAGATTGTACTGTAGGCCAGAGTCACCCAGCAGTGCATAAAATCATTCTATTATCTCAGTTATTATTTTTGACCACAACTAAAAAAATTAACAGACACAATTTAACTTTTATAACACCTTATGTATACATTCTTTACAGACAGTTTGTAGAATACTCAAAATAGTACAATAAAGAACAAGCAGCTAGTCTTCTAGTCTTTTTGTTGAGGTAACAGGGAATAGACAATCTGAGTCAAGAATGGCTACAGTAACTAAGCTAAACATAATTGGGGTGAATATGCTTTTATGAGTAATGGACAGTTTGTTTAAATTTATGCTGCTAAATGTCACGATAGCAAAAAAAAAAAACATTTATAATGATGTTTTGGTCTAACATCTCTACCTTGTCAGGGTTACGGCTGGTGTCCAAATGGTGCTCAGTGCCCTATGTCACATGACACAGACCTCATCATCAGACAGGATGAAAAAAGCAAAGAGGATAAAAGAAAGAAGAGGAAACGTAGAAAAAGAAAGAAAGCCGAAGCTGAGGAAGAGGAAAGTAAGCTTTCCCAGGACAAGAGGGCTCACCTGGAGGATGTGGATGAAGGAACAGAGGAGGCGGAATGCAAGGATGAGGCCAGCGACAACATTCAAAAAGTTCACTTGAAATTTACAGACTGTACAGAACAGATGAATGAGGATATAGAGAGAGATGAGAGAAAAATCCAGACCATTCAAATGAGTGCCATTCCTTCTACAGCTACAGAGGACCTTACGTCAGATGTAAGCAGAAAGGCACCGAGTCGTGACAGCAGTACAAGACAAGTGGACCCCGGAACTCACAGAGCAGGTTTCGACGCCTTTATGACCGGCTTTATTTTTGCATATGCTAATGTTGAAAGCACTAGAAAAGAGCAGTCAGAATTATGGATCCCTGGCTGTGAGAACAAACTGTACCTCAGTGGGAAGTCTGTGCCACTCCACGTCGCCAAAAGCACCTTCTCCAAATCCTCCAGAGCTCACGTCATGAAGATGGAGCAGGTCTGGGGGAAGCACATCTCTAATAACTAAATGTGAGGGGGGAAAAATATTCAAGATTAATATGATTTAATGAAGATGCTGGTATAATAAAGGATCCTGGCACATTTGCTCACCTCACTACTGTGTGTAAATGTGTTTACTGCATGGATGGAGGACAAATTCCTCTATGTGTAAGTAAACCTGGCCAAAATTTCACGTTTCACTTTTCATAAATATTTTAGCATTAAAATATATTTATAAGACTTAAAATCACAGGCCACGGAAATCTTAACGATTGATCGTTAGGAGAGTGTGTGTTAGGAAAATGAGCCTCTATTTCAACAGAACAATTAATGCAATTAGTTTCATCAAACTAAACTCAGTGTGCATTGTGTTGGTATCATTGATAAGATTTCAAGAGTTTCCAAACACCCTATTGACATTTCTCAATCCAGCATAACCCATCAACCTCAAATATCCAGCCTTTCAGCAACCTTAAACAAATGATTAATGATGAAGGAATTGAGAGGATGTTGGTGCAGTAATGCCCTACTGTCTGATTTTACATTTACAAAATGGATACTGTTTATAAGCTTCTCGATGGATTGAACAGAGAAATAAATAAATCAACTTCAAAATGCATTTTACAGGAGGTTTACCCATCAAACTATAAGGATATAAAAATGACGTACCTGGGGAGTGTACAATACATTTAGACATTTATCAGACACTTATCCAAAGCCACATAAGTATTCCAACTTGTAGCATTAATTTTTAAGAATACTATTCTTAAACATCAGAAAAGAAAGGAAGGATATTGTCAGAGTTGTGTAGTGGTTAACATGTCTGCCTCTCAGCACTGGGTTTTCAGGTTTGAATCCTGATTTGGGTGAAGTTTTCATGTTGCCTCTGTGTCTATATGGGTCCAAAAACATGGATTTAAGACTGCTTTAAATTGCCCCCATACAGTGTGTCTGCATGAATAAATGTGCCCAGACATAGATTTGCACCGTCACAGGTGTATCTGCCCAGCGCCCAAAACATTCTTCCCTGGATGGCAATGGGGAACCACTACGTGACTTTAGTAGGAGATTAAGCGAAAGATAACATGATGGGGAAATGTTATAGAAAATATATGAACATTTTTACTATACAATTCATACAATATTTTTCTGTAATGACACTAACATTTTTACTGATCATCTTTTGGGAACAAATAAACTATATCTGAATCAGAAATACTATAAGTGCATATTTATTAAACACTGCATTCTGCAAATGTTTTAATTTTCAATTATTTGTAGTCAAGTGCCTAAAAATACTAATTCAAAACCATAAACTGATCATTCATTTATTTTTAAAATGACTGAATTTATATACATGCATGGATTTTCATTAAAAAGGATTTTTATGAACAAGTCCTGATCCATCTTTGGCAAAAAAAATGTACATCTCTCATTTGGTTTTGAACCACCAGTCAGGATGAAATGGGTCAGGCTCAACAAAAACCACAGTCACTCACAATCCACACTAGATTAATAATGTTTTACACGGACGTTGACCAGCAGGGATTTAAGACATAAAATAATTCTTATAAATATCAAAATACATCCTCTCTATAAAACTAGTCTGCCTCGGTTAGTTTAATTGCATAGAAATGTAGTGATAAAAATTATCCCATCGCATTCCACAATTCGAGTGCAATTTACAGTAAGTAGTTACAAACATGAATGGTTTTTCGAAAAGAAAACAAATCCAACTGTCAAAATCATAAAAACATTTGCTCAAACATCGTGACACTTTCTCAAACTTGGTGGATTGTGGATACGGAATGTTTCTTTTCCAGTGATCAGGTGTTCGAATGAAACCCAGAACAGTGCACATGTGACAAGGACAATGAAACCTTCAGTCAAAAATCTTTAAACAATAACAGGATACAAGATCCTTCGTATTCAAAACAACCAGGACATGTCTGATGGTTTCCTGATGCATTTTCTGATTTCTGATGTGGCTAATTGCATTTTAGCATGAACTATAAATACTTGTTTTCCATAAGAATATCCCTCCCCTGAATCCATCCACCACTAGCGTTAATGTGCCAAACAACCCAAAGAGGTTGCTTTTAGAGCAGAGGTATTCGTGGGTTCGGTCCACCACTCCACCCTGACCTGCCCATTAAGACATGCAAGTTACTTCAGTCAAAATAAGGTTGGGTTTTTGTCTGTTTTTAAGCTTTTGAATACCAGTTTCACTAAAACTCAACAACAAAACTATTTAGATTTTAGAATCATCATTTACAAAAACATTAAACCAAGGGTTTGTAATAATTGTTCATCATGGGATTAAGGATGACGATAGACTTGGGAGATAATATAGTATCCATCCCAATGTTTACACTTTTGGAATTTTAATAGTGGAGACACTATTATAATAAGCTCTCTTCACAGCAATAGATCACTGTAAATACAGTCTCATACATCTTCTTACACTAAACATCAGGTCACTATATGCATGTTAACACATGCAGTGATTGATACTGAACTTCATCTTGTTTGTTAGCCTGATAGCACCCTCAAAGAAGAAAAACTCCTATAGACAAGTTTTAACCATCTGGGAAAACAAACTGAATAATGACTTTAGTTACACAGGTGCTGGGGGTTACAATATGTACTTGCAACAAAATACATTCATTTGTCCCTCTGGGAGCTGTGGTTGCGCTTTGCTGGGGTCATAGTCATGTGTGTCTTAGGTGAACATGCTGTAATGAAATTATATTAAATAAAGGAAGATGAAGGAAAACTGAAATCAGGGCTTAGGTTTTCTCAGATGTCACAGCGGGACAAGATGTCAGGTGATGCAGAGGCACGGCATGGAGTGAGAACGACTGAATGAAGTTCTTGCGACTCGACCGGCGATTGAAGAGGAAGCGGACTCCTATTTGAGACAAACCGAGTAGGTGTGTCCTCATCTTCGGCATCCATGTCCTCGCCCTTCCCGTTGGGCATCTGCTGCCGATCTTTATCATCTTCATCTCTACTGTTTGAGCAGTCCATAGCCTCCTCTGTATCTTCAGAACTGTCCTCGGACACTAATCTCTGTCCTTGTTCTGCCCTTTGTCTGTAAGGTGGAATCTCAGGTACAGCATATTTTTTTGCCCAGCCACTGAGCACCTTAGGTTTGAGGTCTACACCATCGCTTCTCACCGTGCTAAAAGCCTCTGACAGCACAGGCTGAGGTGACACGGGTAATGAGTGACACTGGCGACCCGATAGCTGCCATGGTTCAGGCCATGGTATTGATGAGCCACTTGCGTTTATCTGAGAGTGGTACAAACTCATGCTGCCTCGCGGTGAGTGCAAGTCAAACATGAGTGAAAACACTGATTTGCTTGGCATGTCAAAAAATTTTATTTTGCCACCTTTAAGGTCCTCACGTGCACTAAATGGATTCACTTTGGCGAGTCCCCTTGGCCCCGGGTTGTAATAAGGGTCCTGAACATTCACCTTGCGGCCTTGTTTGCGTGAGAAGATGTCAGACTGGCTACGAGACAGCCATATGTTTCGACGTGGACGAGGAGACTTGGAAGGGATCTTATCGTCTTGCAGACCCAGAGGGTTTAGTCTCTTTATTCCATGGAACTTTTCACCTAAGAAGAGAAAGAGTGCAAAAAATACACTTTCAGTAGGGCACTTCAATGACAACATAGACACAGACATGGCCAGGGTTTTTGATCAGATGCCACTTAATGCAATGCTCAGGCCCATCTTACCAGACTGGGTGAAGTAAGCAGTGAAGGCGTGTTCAAGAGGGGGTGGTGTAATTTTCAGGTGCTGGTTGCCCAGGACAGGGCACCAATCTATTGCTGGGCACACATTTACTTACACAGACACACACAAACACACTATATATTGGTCAATTTGGAGAATTCAATTCACCTTGATCCGTGTTTTTTGACTGTGGGAGGAAACCGGAGGAAACCCACATGGACACGAAGAGAACATGGAAACTCCACCCAGATTGGGATTTTAACCGGGAATCCTTAGCGTCGAGAGGCGAACGTGCTAACCACTAAGCCACTGTGCTGCCCAACTAATTTTAATTAACTGCTGAAAACTAAACTATGTGAGTGAATCAGGATAAAGTTCCATACAAATGCACATGAACATCCAGGATAAAGTTCCATACAAATGCACATGAACATCCAGGACTATTTAGGTGGAAAAATGTTCCTTCACAGAATTAGAGCACATCTAATAGGCTGATGATTGATGCATTTTTGCTTTATCTTTTGTGCCCATATTTTGTTGGTGCCAGGTTGTAAGCCAGGTTGGAATCAGAGCTGGTGAGCAGACAGACAGACTGGATCTAGAAAGTTGCTATTTTTTCTTTTTCTAGCAGAAACAATTAAACAAAATGTAATTCTAATTCACACAAACCACACACTGTATTATTCACATTGCAATAGTGTCAAATGCTAAACTCAAAAATAAGGTATGGGTGTAGTCATTAGCATCCTGAGTTTGCAAGTCAAATATTTTAGGACATTTTTCTTTAGAATTTTTGTCTTTGATACTATGGTGTAAACAGTTTCATTGCAAACTGCAAAATGTGCAAACTGAGTCATACGGTGGCTCAGTGGTTAGCACGTTCGCCTCTCAGCGCTGAAGATTCCAGTTAGGAGACGAATCCTAATATGGATGGAGTTTACATGTTCTTCCTGTGTCCGCATGGGTTTCCTCCGGGCTCTCTGCGTTCCGCCCAGTCCAAAAATATGGATTCAAGCTAAATTTAATGCTTTAAATTGCCCCATAGAGAGTAGGTGTGTGAGTGAGTGTGTCCCCTGCAATAGATTGGCGCCCTGTCCTGGGTGTATCTGCCCAGTGCCCAAAACTTTCACTCCTGGATGGGCATGGAAAAAAACCCTGCATAGAGTATTAGGACCCTAGTAGAGGATTAAGCGAAAGCTAATAAATGAATGAAGAAATAAACGGATTTGTGCAAACTTTAATTATCATTATTACTGCTTATAAATTCCATTAATACACTCCTAAACTTTTATAATTAACCTTTTAAAAGCCATTAATATTTATTTTCAACTTGTTTGTTTTTCAAGTTGCACAAACTGTCAATGGAAAACAAATAGAAAAATGAATTAGTGTACCTTACACACTTTAATTAGTGTACCTTACACACTGCATCAATGGGACCATTCAGATGTGAAAATGCTATATGTGGTTTAGTAAGGGGTGCACAAGACTTAACTCCATTAGAGGATTAATGTATGACAAGCATGCTAACATCATTATATAAAAGATATAGCCAAGTGTGAGAATGCAGGCAAATACAAGAGCACAGAGAAGTGAGTTATGAGGGGTGTTTGTAACAGGAAAACATAATTCATGGGAACATGACAGGTGACTTTGAATTAAAACAATTAACAACTGTTTACTATGCTTCCCTGCAAAGATTTATGTACTGAATTACGTGACGTACAGAATATACAGTACCAGACAAAAGTTTGGACATGCCAAATTTTTGCTTCACTTATTGTATATTGTATCACTTCCATTTACTGTTGATGAACTTTGTAATTTTACAATTACAAACTGTGCTCAATCTGTTTGTGGACTATAGTAAATACTGTGTTAGTCCCCTTTACTCTGTTTTCAACTACTTAGGATTCCAATAGTAGCACCACAGAGCAGGTATTATTCAATTGTTACATTATTCTCATAAAAGCAGTGTCACTATGGTGTTTAAATGAAACTACACTAAATCCCCCTCACTGTATCAGTGTCACCACAGAACTGACAAACAATACACCACCCATATCATACCTGTTCTTTAATGGTCCAATAGAGAACAGAGAACCAACAGGGGACTAACAACAAGAAAGCAAATAAACCGATGCACTACAGTAAATAATTGTAAACCTACACCTTCCATCTACATAGTAAGTGGAGAAAATAGACAATAGAGCAAGAAGTGTCCAAACATCTTTTGACTGTTACTGTAGTAAAATATATATTGGTATTGACATTGCCAAAAAGTTGTGTTTACATGACTGGTGGTGGTGCTACCTCCCTGGAAACAGTTTTTGCAGAATGGGATGTCTGAACAGATGTCAAACTTATCATTAACAGTGTATTAACAGTACATTAAAATGTAGTTACTGCGCTTAACCTTTGTAGGGTGATATAATCTACTGGACACTGGCAAGCAATTGTAATTACATTAGGATTTTAAAGACTTCTAATCAGACAGTAATTTAAAAAATGACAATGAGACAAGAGACAATGCTATAGAGTTAAAGTTAAAATGTCATAGGCAGTGAGTATGCAAAACTAATTAAAATAACCCTAATGAATTAATTAATATATTTGCCTAACTAGACACAATTTCAGTGGCTCCTTTTGCTTACACAGGGTCTGTATTAGATACAAACCCTTGATAGTTGTCTTTTTCTCCATCTCGGTTTGAGGGTGTATCCTCTCTCTCTCCAAATCTTCAGTTTTCAGGCGGCGCTGGATGTCATCAAGCCTCTTCACAATATCAGGGAACGATGGCCTAAGATTTGGGTCCATCTGAAATACATACAGTTATCACATTAACATCACTGCTCATCTCTATCCATTGCATTTATACTTCAGAAATTAAGTAGGGTTAGTCCCATCAGAAGGTGGCAGTAGTGCACCAAAATGCTGTTTGTCAACTATTATGAAGTTTAAAAAATCTTTGCAAAACAATATTAAAAACATTAAACAGTGCATCTGTCTTCATCAGTCCATCAATTTTAGATGTTAAACTGTATGAACATTTAAAAAAAGTGAATTTTCTAAATGTAATGCATTTTTTTTATACATACTAAATGTCTTTTTTTTTTTTTTTTTAAAATGGTGCATTTTTATAATATTTTGGACTTACATTGCAGCAGTTAAAAGCAAGCTGCAGAAAGTCTGGAGGACAGTCTCCTACCATTTGCTGGAAAGCATGATAATCCAGTCCAAAATTCTGCCAACACACGCAAAAACATGACTTACTTTTTGACTATAATTAAAAACAAAAAGCACCAAACTTTTTGGTACATTTATTTAAACACTAACAACTTAAAAACAATACACCACATTCATAAGATATTTGTTATTTGAAAATAAGGAATAGCATCTGTAGAGATAAATAATATGAATAAGCAGATGTTGCACAGAGTTTTTAATTACTTAAACTTGCTTTAATTACTTATTTTTGAGAGATGCTTCAATCATAGTTTTAAGGCAAATCACTGATTGAAGCTCAATAGAGTCAGAATTCATCAATACCAATGACAGATTGCTGATATTTAACGTGTAGAATATTGTGTTTATATGAATAAAAGTACATGTTCACCTATCAGCGCCTGGGTTCCAGGTTCGAATCCCAATCTGGGTGGAGTTTACATGTTCTCCCTGTGTCCACGTGCATTACCTCCCACAGCCCAAAAAACATGGATTTAGGGTAAATTGGCTGCTCTAAATTCACCATATATAGTGTGTGTGTACCCAGCAACAGATTGGCACCCTGCCCTGGGTGTATCTGCCCAGCACTCAAAATGTTCACCCCTGGATGGGCATGGGGACCCCCCCCCCACTCAACCCTAGTATAGGATTAAGTAGAAGGTAATAGATGGATGGATGGATGCTGTTAGAAACATAGTAGCACAGATAAATAGCATATAACTATAATTACCATATGAGAATCACAAACTGTCAGCTATTCATTTAATGGAAAGCAGCATTTGCAACTTATTTTATTCATTAGTATACTTAAGCCTTTTAATAAAACAAAAGCTTGGATGAAGGCTTAGAATCTTAAGATAAATTTGGCAAAAACAGATTTGATCATTCCAGTTGAAGCCTTGATTCATCACAACCATTCTCTGGCAAGCCCAGTCTGTGACCTAGGCTTCACTATTAACCTAACAGGTAACAAAAATTTTAAAATGGCCCAAGAGCAAAGAAAACTAAAAGTTTTAGTTTGTAATTTTCACTTTTGTGAAAAAGCAAAATTTTTACAGCATGTTCATAGAATTTTATCATTTTGACAAGAGATATCTATATAAATCAAACTATTTTAAGTTATATAAAGTTTAATTTTGGAAATAATAGATGTGTAATGTGGAATAATATTCCTGTCTGTATTTATTCTTATTCGTGTTCAGAAAAAATTGACTTTTAGTGTGTTCAATAAATTTTTATCCTATTCGGACAGCATCTGCTTAATGACTACATGTAAAAGAATATAAATAAAAATGTAAAAGCTAAATGCTTGGCACTATTTAACCATAGCCATATAAGGCAATAAAACATAAGATCAATAGAAAAAACATGAAACCTTTCTAAATTTAGTAATCTTTAGACATATTGTGAAATGTATTTGTCAAAATTTACATGCCTTTACAGCGTGTTGTAGAAATGTAACATTGAAACTTAAAATTTTTTAACTAACATTCTTCTGCATAAAGAACTTACATTTTGCAGATATAGAAATACTCATGCACAAAAAAACATATAAATAAGTAAACAAATAAACATTTGGTGGCAAAAAAAAAATACTTGCTTATGAGAGAGTTCAAAACCCTGGGGCAGTCTTAAGGGCAAAAACATTACCCGGTATTAGTTATCCGTACAGTGTTCCTAATATGCTAAGTGAGAATATTTCACATTTGCATACTGATTTTGAGGGCAAAAACATTACCCTGTATTAGTAATCCGTACTGTGTTCCTAATATCTTAAGTGAGAATATTTCACATTTGCATACGGATTATTCAAGCATAAATCTCACTTCAGTCCTTGGAAGGAAGTCTGGATCAGCCTGTATCCGGGCGATAATCTCACACAAAATGATGCCATAGGAGAAGACATCAGCCTGCAGAAAGACATTGAATAATTATCACATGATACAGTCCTTGTGTTACAGTATACAGTCAAATGACCACTCAAGCACCTATTTAGCTGGCCACCTAATTTAGCACAGACGTTGAGATTATGCACAGGGAGTTAATCGTTATGGATTAGGAAATGATCAACCACAATCAAATGGACTAATATAAATGTATGTTTTAACAATAAGACTACCCATCATTGGAAGTAGGAGCTTAGCACAAACCGTGAAAAAACAAAGGCATCCACATCTTTTGGCTTTATCAAGAAAAAGAAAGGCTGCATTAGGGACATTTGTAGAAATGCTCACCTTCTCATTATATGGCTCGTCTCTCAGCACCTCTGGAGCCATCCAAAATGGAGAGCCTACCACTGCCAACTTCTCTCCATCAACACTGTTCACAGAAATTTTTAAATGAGAATATGAATATTGTAGCACAACTACACTGATTCTGTGCAGAATACTTTCGGTGAGAAAGTGTTTCAACAGGTTAATGTGAGTAGGTGAGGGAAATAAGTATGTGTGTGTCATAGAACAGGACTTCCTTCAGCTGTGGTGGTATTCTTAGCCCTCTTAAAAGTTCATTTCTGAACATTATGTCCCTGCCAAATTAGATGCTCTAAGCAGCTAGGCTTCTCTACAAAACACAAAGTTATACTTGCTTTTTTCCCCTTTAAGCTTGTAAAATTTATAATCGAAGGAAAAGGAAATTCCATAGAAATCCACAATTCTATATATTCTTTATTTGTTTTATAGTTGCAACATGCCAAAGAGGCTGACCTTTCGGAGAGGAGAAAATGTGATCAAAAAGTAACTAAGTACCTACTATTTACTCTTTTATTATTAAACTTCTCTACCAAAGAGGTATTACCGGGAACAGGAAATACCACATTGAAAAAAATATGTTTATGTTCTTGTGTTTATGAGGTCTCACACAAATGCTGGATAACAAGAAGGGGTTTATAAGCAATATTGTATACAAAAATATTAAATGTAATTAAAGAGTTTCAGTTTTGTTCATAATCACAATCACACTGGAACAGAAAAAGTGTAGTAAACCTCTGCCACATAGTGTGAACAAGTGTAGTGCCCTGTAGTGTACATAATATTAGTGGCCTTAATACTGACTTTTACTGACATGAAATGCTTTAAGAATTGGACTGTACTTCATTACAATTAGCGCATCACTCACTCGTGACTGGGGATTTTCTCTGCAAGGCCAAAGTCACCAACGATCGCTGTGTAGCCATTTTCGTCAGATTTAATCAGGCAGTTCTGTAATTATACACACATTCATCACTGCCTACACGAAACAGGAAGAATGATCACAACCCATTTCTCCAGTATGTCACTGCTAATTACAAACAATGATATAATAAGCATGTCTCAAGTTCCACTATTTACATCACAGTTTAAAAATATTAATAAATAAAAAGAGCTCATTAAAACAAGTCAGGTAAAATAAAATAAAAAAACAATAAAACAAAATTAAAAATAGTTATAAAAATCCACCTTGTATAGACATACGTTACATACACATCTATATATCTATCTATCATATAAGATATAACATATATATATATATATATATATATATATATATATATATATATATATATATATATACACATACATACACGTATATATATATATTCATTCATTCATTCATTATCTTCCGCTTATCCTCTATTAGGGTCGCGGTGGGGTTCCCCATGCCCATCCAGGGGAGAACGTCTCGGGCGCTGGGCAGATAGACCCAGGACAGGGCGCCAATCCATCGCTGGGCACACACTCACTCACACATACACACTCTAAATTGGGCAATTTTGAGAATTCAATTAACTTGATCCATGTTTTTGGACTGTGGGAGGAAACCGGACCCCCCCCCCCCCCCCCCCCCCCCCCCCCCCCCCCCCCCCCCCCCCCCCCCCCCCCCCCCCCCCCCCCCCCCCCCCCCCCCCCCCCCCCCCCCCCCCCCCGTGCAACTGCTAAACTGACTACAACAGAAAATTTGCCGTTTTGAGTTTTAAGTATTTTAAATTACTTTTGAGGTGAGGTCTCTGTGAAAGATGCCCTTGGAGTGCAGGTAGGCCAAACCCATGGCTATCTCCAAAGCCAGTTTGACACGTGTGCTCCAACTTAGGTACTTGTTGCTGTCCAGCAGCTGCTCCAAGTTTCCGCCGTTAATGTACTGCAGACAAAAGACGAGACATAATAGTTTAAAATAATTAAACTACATGGTAAACAAGCATGTGAACCAAACAACACTTATGTCTTAGAATAAGCAGAAATCTGAATGTTACCATTTTAATTAGAGCAACAATTTACCTCAAAACACCATCTTTAAAAATCATCTAATGCAGGAGTCTCAAACTCAAATTACCTGGGGGCCACTAACCAGGCTGTGTTTTCGATGAGGGGCCAGATTAAAGAATTGCAACAAAAAGCATTAGGAAAATGGAAAATCAACTATTTATATAATAACTATGTACACATATTGTAATTCAAATACACTAAGTGTTTGCTCAGTGCTTGCTACCAGAAAATTGACAGTGCTTCTTCTGACACAAATGAGCCACATTTGCTTTAAGTGAGTTTGCAGTGGACACTCTGATGATGGACTGGAGATGGGCATCAGTCAGTCTGGATCTGTGCTTGGATTTATTAAATTTTACAGTTGAGAAGAGTTTTTCACACACATATGCACTTTTTCCAAGTTAACTTTTATTTCATTTTCGAAAGTGACATTTTTGCTAGCAATATTTTTGCGGGGAATGGTGAGCGCATGCATAGCGTAGTGTCACAGCCACTTTACTTTCTGTACCTGCTATTCCCCTTCCTGCCACTGGTGGCGCTCTGGGTTCTTCTGCAGAGTTCTGATGACTACTTTCTGTTTATCTCTCTATCTCGCTGTTCGGTTGGGCTGGCTGTTTGCGTCTGATTTTCGGTAATGCGCTGTTTGCGCTCTCCTCTCTTCTGTTCTATGGATTACCTCTCTGGAGAGTTTGGTTTCCTGAGTGTCAGTGATCACCTTCATCGCGGCATTACACCATCAGTATGTTTACTGGGGTTTGAGCGCTGTTTTCAATAAACCAGTTGTAGAATGTTGTGCTGTAACATGGGCACTATGCTTAAGGTATGCGTTGCGGGTGGACGAATAAAGGTGTGACACACGAGCGATGTACGATACATGTGGAAGAGTACAGCGATTCGGAGTTCCTATTACTAAACGAGTCTGTGTCTTTCATTAGCACCAGGGACACATCTACACCACTGACTGTTATAGTGTTCATCCACTTCGGTTTCGTTTCTGAGTACAACCAGTCACACGTAGAGACGTGCAGCTTACGAGTGGGTTGGGCTTACGCAGCTGGCGCTAATCACCAGGCAACGCAGCGTATTTTTACAAAAATAAAGACACACAAACACCACATTACAAATTAAGAGAAAACATAAAAAATAACATAATAATGTATAAATAATTAAGCCAAATTGCAGGCCAGATTATTATTATTAAGTTTTTTTTTTTTAATGCTTATTTTGTTAACCCTTGAGGGGCCGTATAAGACTGCTTTGTGGGCCGGATGTGGCCCGCAGGCTGGCACTTTGAGACCCCTGATCTAATGGATACCCAGACTTCTCATCCGAAAACTGGTTCTATCGTAACATTCGTTCATTCATTATCTCCCGCTTATCCTCTATTAGGGTCGCGGTGGGGTTCCCCATGCCCATCCAGGGGAGAACATCTCGGGCGCTGGGCAGATAGACCCAGGACGCCAATCCATCGCTGGGCACACACTCACTGACACAGACACACTCTAAACTGGGCAATTTTTTGATAATTCAATTAACTTGATCCATGTTTTTGGACTGTGGGAGGAAACCGGAGAACCCGGAGGAAACCCACGCAGACACGGGGAGAACATGGAAACTCCACCCAGAAGGGGATTCGAACCGGGAATCCCTAGCGCTGAGAGGCGAACGTGCTAACCACTAAGCCACCGTGCCGCCCTCTATCGTAACATATAGTGCCCTATTTGTGTATAGTTTTGAAATATTACTAAACCTTCTTAATCAACATGGTTCTTTTACTTTACATTTAAAAAAGAAGATTTAGTAAAAAAAAAAAAATCTAAATTACAGTTTCACGTCTGCGCTGTCAATGTGCATTGTCACAATGTATGAACGCAGTATTCATTCACATCTATTTAAACTTTTACTATGATGAATTTTTTTTGCTTATTTTTATACAATAATGGAACAATGTATTGTGTTTCATTTAATTAATTTAAAACAATTAGCAAATTCCTTTTTCAAAATAATTAATAATTAAAGCCCTAATTCGTGCCGTAGTGGATTACTGGGATTATTTGAGAGTACTTTATTTAATGAGAGTATTATTTAAAAATAAATTAAAAGGGATTGTGTTGAATGCAGTATATGGAAATGAGAGAAAAATGCTCGTACTTTAACTCTGAAAACATGTGTAGTAAATATAATTTATTTAAATTTTTAATTATTACTGATTTCTATACAAGTCTATATTACTGAAGTCTATACAAGTTCAACCATTAATTAGGCTGATTTACCCGTCTATGCTTAGAGTAATAAGGCATTATCAGTTAAGGAACATTCACATTTACATAAACTAAGTGCCAAACGGGAGAACTGCAAGTGGTGTTTTAATGTTTCTTTGTTTTATATCACATCTCGGCATGAATACTTGTTTAATACACAGCATGCTACTGCTTCCTGCTGCTTTATCCAATCAGACACAGCAGGCTGCATGCAACAACAGGTGCAAATGTAAATTCTACCATGTAAAACTTTATAAAGGTTCAACCGTGTAAGAGTGAGTAATATTCTTGGTGCAAAGCAAGATGGGTATTTCCCTTTGACTCATTATATGTTATGCAAACTCAGTATGGAAAAAACCTTGTATTAATTATATTTCTCATTTGATAAGCTGTAAATCTTTAATTACAAAACAAAATTTGAGAATACCTACCTATATTATAAGAAAGAAGCTTGTTTAAAAATTTTAACATGTTTGACTGGCCTATTTCTAAATTCTTTTTTTTTTTGGAACAAGATTATTTTCCCTTGTTTTCACCTCGCTCTAAAGCAAAGCGCTGTACAACAGCAAGAACCGGTCAGTGTTGGCATCCATGTGAACACACAAAATCAACCTACAGCCATATGCTAAGAACAGAAATAATGTTTATACATGAACGTTACATAAAAATATTCGCTAAAGCTATTTTAAATGTACGCAACGGTGTGAACGCTGTACCTTTTAGACAACCTCAGCCCATGCATCTAAAGCTAAATATACCGAATAAATTCCCCCTAGCTTGGCTATTTTAGCCCTGTTTACTTTAATCCAGGCAAACATGACCACAGATGACCTCTCCAATTTTCATCAGCCATAAAGACCACAGAGGAACATGTAAGACATTCAGGTGATTATTTGTTTACACATTCTCCAACAAGTGGCATAAAGGATTTGGTGAAGAAAAGATTTAATGGCCTGTGCAGAGCACTGACCAACCTCAAATAAATCTTTGAGACAGAGCTCAAGGCTGGCTGTAAATCAAGCTTATCCTTACAAAATGAGCAGCCCTTAAAAATTCCCTAACGGCTGAATGGAGACAAATTAAAAAGGTTTAAAATTAGGCCTTTAGTTTAAAAAATAAATATTTATTGTCAACAACCTTCTGCCCTTATTAGCAATTTAATTGACTTTATAGTTATTTTATTAAGACAAAATCAACATTTGTTAATTACATTTAATGAAAAATTATATAATGTATTTGACCAAATGTATGTGAACACCCCCTCTCTTGTTTTGTTCAGTTCATTCATTCATTCATTATCTTCCGCTTTATCCTCTATTAGGGTCGCGGTGGGGTTTCCCATGCCCATTCAGGGGAGAACGTCTCGGGCGCTGGGCAGATAGATCCAGGGCAGGGCGCCAATCCATCGCTGGTTTTGTTCAGTAAAGTATTTAAAATCTCCAGCAGCATTGCTGGGTCAGATCCACTCATACTAGCACAGATATGAAATACTACATGTAAGAGAGTCCATTGAGAGACATTGGGGTCCAGACTTCACGGTTGGGCTGCATTCCATGTCTGGTCGTTTAGTGAAATTCATTGTCATCATGCCTGAATTTAAGGTATGTGGCATTAGTTAGCTCTTAGGCTAATCACAAAGATTTTACTTCAGCCTTTTGCACAATTGTATTTTGTCCAAAATATTTTGTATTTTGTACCTGTGCAAAAATGGCTACTATCATTGTTATTAAAGAAAAAATAAGTCATAGATAAGCCTTTAATTGAACTATTGTATTGTATACTTTATCTGTGTACTCAATAATAAAATATATTGTGTGATAGGGTGTATAAAACTAAGATCATTTCAAAAGTGAAGTTTTTAAACCTTAAGTACACAATCAAAAGCTTCCCTTAAATTAGCAACTCTAATTCACAAGCCCAAGAGAGAGGGCATTAGTAAATAAGAACTGAGGTCGAAGAAAAGTCAGGCAATGACAAAAGACTGCTGTTTATACTGTGCTGTTTGCTTCAACTGGGGGGTAGATCACAGCAGCACATTGAACTGTGATAGCTGTTTACCCTGATGATAACATTCTTATTCATCCCTAAAGCATTTACAAAAGTTTGTCAATCATTCTACTTATCAGCAAGCTGTATGCTCTTTAGACATCCTGATCTATAAAGTCACAGCAACCATTTGTTGTTTGGGATAACAGGCGGAGTCAGGTTTATGAGGTATAAGTTTTTGCTCTCTGATACTAATCTTCCCCCAAGGCCCTTCCTTATACAAACTCAATTGTTATTCTCTATGCAGTAAACAGGGGAAGTACATTATAATAATACACATTGTGCACTAGATGTGATTTTGAAAGTGTTTCTGAGTGAAGAGAAACCTGGCTGGGACCAACAACTGTAGTAAAATAATGTGGTTTTTAATTACTATATCATTTACAAGAATTAACACGGATGTTCACAGGTACATAACCCTTTTGAATTCCATTTGAATAAAAAAAAAAGTACATTAGTAGATAAAAACACACAAAAAAAACCAAACAAACAGGAATAGGAAAGAAAGGAAACCATTTAGTCAAAAGTGAGATTTTGTAATAAATAAGGCAGTAAGTATGGTTTGTATAGTGCGCTACCTAGGTATTCTTTTTCAAATTAAGACAGTCACTTTAGATATCTTGAATATATTCAAAACTTTTTGCACAACCCTGGACAAATTATTTAATTATATTTAATTGCTAACTGAAACCCAATAACTCCTTAATCTGTTGTTTCTGGTCATTTTTTTTCTTTTTTAATTTGTAATTTTTAGATGTAAATATTTAGAACATTTTAACAATTTAAAGGTTTACAACATTAAGTCAACAAGTTAAAACATTAGTCCTCTATGCTGCCAAATTAAGTCTTCAAAAGCCAAGTCATTATTTTTAAATCTTGTTTAGAATTTTAAATCCCAGTCTTAGCCACTTAATAAAATGCTATCGCTTCACATTTCTTCCCTAGCATGTTGTGCTTTGTGTTTATGTCTCGGTTTACCAAAAACAAATAATTCTGTTTACTTATATTAATAAATGCATTTTGAGACTTTCTAGATTTAAGAATATATTTATTTATATGCCATTTTGCCTGTTACAAATATTCACAATTGACAAATAATGTGTGCTTGATCTACACATCTCAAACAGCTAAAATGATTTTACCAATTCAGAAGTCTTCAAAACTGTTGCTTAATGTTTGTAAAAATACTTTTCCCTCATTTATATGCTCAAACATTAACATCACAGTTCATGAGAAATAGTAATACATGTATGCAAATAATGCAATATGTAAATTCATTTACTAGAACATCATTTATTTTATATAATTATGATAGGATTTCAGGGTTTCATGATCTAGTCTGTGGATTTTGTGTGACTGTGTACCTCAAAAGTACAAAAGCATTTAAGCATATCCTTGGACATTCCCTGTCTTTTAAACAACATATTTCTAACATGTGTGGACTTGGATGTTTTTGAAGGTCACATTCCAGTGTCACGTTGTACTAACAGTGGAAGTCCTTACATCTCTGTTCACAAACCCCACCAAACACACACTTGGCTAACTTTTAATTAACTTTACTCACACCTGGACTCCCATACGCTATATATATATATATATATATATATATATATATATATATATATATATATATTAATCTGTCAATCACTGTGTGTTTAGTGTGATCACGGTGTGATTACAGAGCAGGCATCTGCCATGTTTACTGCTCACACTTCAGATAAACACTGTTTGATAAAGTAAAATGTTTCCTAGTTGAAGGAGGTTTGGAAATGGAGATAGTGTTGAGCATGTTGCTGCATGCAAGCTTTCTCTTACCTCTGTAAGGGCATGGAGCTGACCTTCCTGCACACACACACCCATAAACCTGGAGGAAAAACACAACAAATTTAAAAACCAAGAATGTGCAGAGGGAACCACAAGTGTACAATTTTTCCTCTCTTTGGACAGCTGAGACAGGTTTGGTCTCTAATGAATCTGAAAAATGTTTGTCTCCCCAAATTATCTTTCCCTAAACAACCAGTTTAAAACACATGTCAGTTTGGTGATGTGGTTTAGGACATGGTATAATTATTTGTATAGTTTAGCAGGAAATGAAAGTTAGGGAACATGGACAAAAGCATATACTTTAATTAGCCATTTTAACATGCATCCATTAAGCCTAATGGCTATTCATCCATGATTTTATCTAGCACTCCATAACCACATATAATACTTCTAGTTGGGCAGGGCTGTGTGACCACTAAAAGGTATTTTTACCTTCAGGATATTGTTTTATGACTTAATACATGTCTGTAGCTTATTCTATTTATAATAATGTATCTTTGTACACCAATGACTAGAAATCACACAGGGCAAATTTGATCAAATAAATAGTAATTTATTGGTTATTAATTTACTACATACAGATTTAAAATATCATTAGTGCATGAATTGATTAAAACTGAGGAGGTTATTATGGCTCACCTTTTTAATTCCACCTCATCCCTGTTCTTCAGTATGTTTTTATAACCATCATTAACATGCAGCACATTATAGATGTCTAACTGTCTTTAGCGAATGCTGTAATGATTCTGGTTATTTTGATCAATGTATTGGTGACATTAATTTTGTTCAGTGAACTCAATGGATCAATTTAAGTAAGATTAATTTAGTCAGCCATTTTATTTAAAATGCATTTATGTGCATTTTAATAACAAAAATAACTATCACAATGTAACAGAATCAAATTACAATGCTTGTGATTAATTTAATAAATGACATTAAACTGTATTCAGTGCTGAAATATTACGACAGTATTTAATTTGATTCCCATCACTTTACTATTCTTTAAAAATATCCTGCTGGCATTAAGGTTTCTGTTAAGAATATTAATAATATTATAATGCTTGTACTCTTGTTGTAACATTGTAGGGAAGGTGTATTGCCAAACTAAGCCCTGTGCATGACATTGGGCACACAGAGCCAATAAAACATGCCCTAACTGGTTTGGTGTGAAGAAAATTCAGTAGTCTACAAAATAAATACATTCAGGATTAGTTAGGCAACATAATTTCATTGCTTGACCATGCATTGGATTTGTATTAAGATTGTGTAAGCAGCTTTACAAGTGTGATGTTAAGAAGTTCCCTTTAAACAAGTATAGTGTGATCAGCACCAGATGGTGTGCATCCTGTAATCTGTCACTAAAGATTAGCACTTAGAGAGGGAGTAGTGTGATGGTTCATTTACAAGCATTTTACATTTTAGACATCAGACAGTATATATAAACCAAAATTAACATAAGCATCGTGTTTATTCTTGTTTAACAGCTAAGATGAGGGGACACAGACATCTAATTAAGCAATTATCTTAGATTACCATGTAGGTTTTAAACTGGTGTCTGAATGTAGTGTGAAGACAGTACTTATTTACATGTATTATGTGTTCATTACACAGGCTTGTACAGTAGGCACTAGGAATGATGGGTGCATCACTTCACCTGCTTCTCTTCTTACCATGATTCACCCATCACTCTGGAACAGGGTAAATCTGGACTCATCAGAGCACATTACTTTCTTTCAGTCCAAGACTTTTTTTCTCTGTTTAGCCTTACTGATTAGTGGTTTTTGTAAGGCTACACAGCTGTTCAGTCCCAATCCATTAAGTTCCTTTTGCATTGAGCATGTGTAAATGCTCTTACTGTCACTATTAAACATAGCCCTGAGTTCTTCTGTTGTTTTTCTTCGATTTGATTTCACCAAAGGTTTTTGCCAATTATGTTAGTTCCTCCGATGGGTCCCCGATATTCTTCCAATTTTAAAATGAATCGTTGAACAGTTCTTAACCCAATTTTAGTCATTTCTGCAATCTACTTAGCCTACTAACTACTTGCATGCCAATGATTTGACCCTTCTCAAAAAGACTAACATCTTGTCCACAACCATGAGACGTGTCTTTCGATATAGTTGTTTAAACCATTAGAAGCAACTCATTGCACCAAATTATCTATTTTTAACATGACAATAAGTAAACTCATTAGAGCGCATTAAATAATAAAAACATTTTATGATATTTTTAAACATACATATACTTTATGGTTTATATTTTCGTGCAGCCTACCATTAGTATTTCTATGTAATAAAAAAAAAAAATTCATCACTCTTGGAGGAGTTAACAATTCCACAGAGACATGCCACAAAATATTTTTTTTTCTATCAGCATCAAGAAAAAATAAATTTAAACAAATTTAGTTTTTTTTGCAGTTTTTTTAGATCAAGTAGAGGATAAGGGCGGCACAGTGGCTTAGTGGTTAGCAAGTTCGCCTCTCGGCGCTAGGGATTACGGTTCGAATGCCAATCTGGGTGAAGTTTCCATGTTCTTCCCGTGTCCGCGTGGGTTTCCTCCGGGTTCTTTGGTTTCCTCCCACAGTCCAAAAACATGCATCAAGGTGAATTGAATTCTCCAAATTGCCCCATATAGAGTGTGTGCCAAGCAAAAGATTGGCACCCTGTCCTGCCCAGTGCCCGAGATGTTTTCCCCTGGATGAGAATGGGGAATCCCCTCGTGAAAAAAAAAAAAGAAAGGGAGATGGCCAAGGAGAGAGAGAGAGAGCATATATATGATGCTGATATATAAGTAGCACTGTCCAGCAAATTGACAAATTGTCCGGCTCCCGATCCAGTTGAAAATCCTTCGTGGAAATGAAAGAAAATGATCAATGACAAGGCTCGAACCTGCAAAGCGGATCTGGCAACAGCAATAAAACACAGCTGGCACTGAATTGACAAAGAATAAGTTTTGTCATTAATCAAATCCATGCCCCAGAGAATTTAAGATTTAGAAGCAGAGGGGTGCAACAAAGTAATGATGCTGCATTTTTTTCACATTTTTCTTATTTTCCCCTTTAATTAACCTAAAAAAAAAGTGTTTTTTTTAATATTGCCAGAAGGCTGGGATTTTGACACAAGATGTAGTGTGATGTAGTTCTACAAAATGTATTAATTAAAACACGAGTGGTGATTCCATAAATTTTGCCAGGCGTTATAGAATATCAGCTTTGATTACCGTATTTTCCGGACCATAAGGGACACCGTATTATAAGGCGCTGTCTGAATTACGGGGTCTATTTCTGTATTTGACCCACGTATAAGGCGCACCGTATTATAAGGCGCAGTCTCAATTACGGACTCTATTTCTGTACGGTACTTATTCTGTACGGCACCGTATTATAAGGCACTTGCTAAAACATACCATCTACAAGAAAAGTAAAGGATGCAAAATGGTGATTTATAATTTAAGTTAATTCTACTACTTGACAAAACACACATTATTTTAATCACTCTTCTCCCACAAATCCATCAAAGTCCCCATCTTCTGTGTCTGAATTAAAAAGCTGCGCAATTTCACTATCGAGCACTCCGGTGATCCCTCTCTTCAATGTCCGAGTCCATCATGTGGAGTTTCGCGAAAGCTCGGACAACAGTTACAGCAGAAACCTTAGCCCAGGTATCCACAATCCGTTCACAGAGTTTTAGTAAACGTGTGTTCGCCGTCTATCATCCATCGCTTCCACGCCGCCAGCAACTTTACTTTAAACGCCCTGTTTACGCCAATGTCCAGCGGTTGGAGTTCTTTATTTAATCCTCCCGGAATGACGGCAAGCTCTGAATAAATTTTCAGTCGCACAACAATACTTTTATAGAATTTGGAACTCAGTACACGTATAAGGCGCACCAGATTATAAGGCGCACAAACGATTTCTGGGAAAATTTTAGGCTTTTGGTGCGCCTTATAGTCCGGAAAATACGGTAATTTTTATTCAGAGGGGCTACAATGTTTGCATCCACCCAAATTTTTTGTTTTAACAAGTGCTTAGACAGCCAAGACAGGCTTATATTGCCTGTAATAGGTATTATGGCAGCTTAAGAACACCCACCACCCTCATTTGCCTGAGGAGGATTTAAATACAAGGCAAGTGGTGTATCAGAGAAGAAGAATTTTTAATAAAAAAAAAAAGGAGGAGAAGACAAACAGTCATTCGTTAGAAGGGAAATACAAACCATGAGCTACATTTTAGCTGTATGGAATCATGTGTGGTATGTTTTAGTCAAGTAGTCATTTACCAAGCCAAAAATAAACTACACATCAGACATCACTCTTAGTGCTGGGCAGGCCAATCCAACACATAGCTTTGAGGGTGACTGAGGAATTATGGTGCAATAAACCTCAGGTCTTATATGTATTGCCTTTTTTCCAAATAACAAAGATCTCTTCAGACATCCAGTAAGCGCTTGGGGCCTTCCACCCCCATTCAGCCAAAACAAAAAGGCAATTGTAAACACACATCTGCGTACACATACGCACACAAACACAAATGCACTCCCTCTTTCGCTCGCTCTCTTTCTGTAGTGCTAGCACACAATCTACAAAACCAACCTTTGGCTGTGCATTCACCAAAATACAGAAAGCCCACAACAGTCTGTTTGAACTACAGATTCTTTTACAGGAAAATGTGCACTCACACAAGCTTAACGAGACTGCAGTTACAACAGGGTGGCCTCAAAAGGAAATGCTACAAATCTATTTTACAACTGAAGCACTAATCTTCAGCTTACATTCCAAACCTTTAAGCTGTAATATTTAGCATTGGGCATTGTAACTTAGAAAGAAACTTTATCGCCTCACATTAAGGTAGTCATGCATTTAATATCCAGGCTGGTTAAAGTAATTGTTTTGTGAGTTATGCATTTTTTCTCTATATCTGTATCTTCCTTAGCAGCTTTGATTCACTGTTCACATTACATGCAAGTCAGGTTAAAGGAAAATACTAAATTGGTGTGAATGCATATGTGAAGGTGTCCAATAGGTGATGTAATGTGATCCATCATAGTTGATTCAACTGTACAACTTGATAAAAAAAAATATGCATATCTAGACATAGGCAGTTCTGGCCTCTCTCTCTAAAGGCTATAAAAGCAGTTGGCACACCATTACTGTCAAAACACTACATTTTTACTTAAAATCTAACCATTTAAATACAGCTGCAGCATTGCAAAGACACACAATGACAGCTATGACAGTCTATGAGATGTTATTTGGTTGTAAGACTGGTAATGAAAAGAAAACCTGGAATCTGTTAAGCAGTGTGTACTGTTGATTTTAGAGCTTCGCTGCAAGTTTCTTTCAGGTCAATTATGTTCAAAGCTCCAATAACAAGGTGAGAATCATGTGACCAACTGTTACTTCTGTCTTACCATTGTCTTTAGGTTTTCCTTTAAAATTTAAATATTAAATGAACATTTCGATCTATGAGCTATAAGTCCAGTGCCACGATTCCCACAAGAGACCTAGAGGTAGCTGCAGTTGAAGATGTTAAAATCCATAGGTCAGAAATGAAAAGAGACACTGATTTAATTTGTTAAACCTTATCCAACGGACACTGATGAATTGTTAGCATGAGCCAAATGAAAAGCTATTTTTAAAAACTAAAATGTGCACCCATTGGTACCTGTTGGTTATGCTGCACACAAGAAGGACTCATGCAAAAACATGAAATTTTTAATGAATCACAGTAAGTAACTACAACCTGGAACATCTGTGGAGATTTAAATTTAGTTGTACTGCTGCTTGAATTGTAGCTCAGCTATACCAAGAGTTACTGCTTCACTGAAGAGTACAGCTGTAAAAATAGTCACATACCACTAAAATTATATGGCTAATCAAACAGTGGTTGATGCCAGGACAGATAAAATGTGGTTCAAAACCCCCAAATTCTTGTGAACCAATATATTTTTACCTTGAGATAAAAACATATAAAATATGAAAAAACGAAAAAGGTTTTTGTTCTTTGAAGAGGGGTGATTCCAAGAGCAGCTGATACCAAGATTAAGAAAAGGATTTTTGTTGGTTGACAAATCCAACAAGTCATGATTGACAATCACTTAGAAGAGCTACAGGCTGCACCTGAGAAAACCACTTGAAAATTATTTAATTGGTAATTAAAATTTGCTCTGCAACTAGGAAGAAACTTCAACTACCAAACTACACGAGACTGGTTGGAGGCTGACTGCTGGTTGATTCACGGGTTCTGAATGTATACAGGTGCCCCTGAGTTCCAGCTACCGGCGTATATTTCTTATGAAATTCGTCATGCCAATGTTGAGGCAATCTTACAATTAAATGTAGCATTTTTATTCACGATCAATCACAAAAAAGATGTTTAGATGTCCACAAACTACTACTAGTCATTTAATATGTAAACTGTATATCAATAGAAAATAACCAAATTATATCTTACAAGCACTTCACTGAACAGACTTAAATTTTTATGTATATTGTAGTGTTGCAGACCCTTGGTCTGTAAAGAATAAGCATTTCCTATTCTTTAGCCCTCCCGAGAGGTATGGTGTTTCTGGTTTAAATTTCATTTCTCCAAATAACAGTCCAAAGACCTAAATATGTTCTGTTTCAGTCAACGGAACAGAACTGTCAAACTACCATTTTTAATTTGGCTTTTTAAACCCCTCTTATAAACGACAACTTAAAATTGTACAAACTGAAGGGAATAAACTAAGAACCTGTGGAGGATTGCTGACCTGAGTGCAACTGGGAATTCCCTCACATTTCTGGTTACAAGAGGGGGAGTTGCTGACCTGAGAATGTTTGGATGTGACAGTCGGTTCATGAGTTGCACTTCTCGTAGCATGTTGGCTCGGTTGCTGCTCAGCTTGTTCATCTTCAGAGCCATCACCTGGTCTGAGGCTCTATGACGTACCTAGAACATACAGAAAGCCATATAATTGAACTTGTAATCATTTGTTTCCACATTTTATAGTCTAACATACTTAATTTTTATAAATACAAAGTTTAGAAATTTAGTGTTTGACATCAACGGTCAATATGAGTAAAGATTTTAGATATATCGTTTGCATCAAACTAGATACATAGATTATAAATTAATATTACAGATCAATACTTTTCGATTAACTTAATGTTTATTAAAAGAAATAAAATGTTAATAAATGCCTTAGATTTCAGATGATTAGACACAGCAAAAAGGACAGGTTTGTTTTTTTTTTTTCTAATTTCATGATCTAATTGACTTTTTTTTTAAGCATTTGGGTCTTTTTTTCTTGTCCTTGAGCTGCCGTGCTCATATTAAAGTAGTAAATGTAAAATTAGACATTTAGGCATATGGTAGAAAATCAGATTAATTGATATTTCTTAAAAAATTGCTTACTATAATTTCAGACAATTAAACTACTTAATAAACAGGTTAACTTGTCACAGGTGTGTATCTGCTTCTGGCTATTCTGACCATAAACATGAATCCATTTAACCATACCCTGCAATAATTTAGATTATTAATATTTTTTAGTAATTATGAACTTTTAAATGCAAGTCTCAGTAAACAAGAGCATATCTGGTAATGCATTACATTGACAAGCTGCAGCAGCTTCCTCTTTATAGCTGTTTTTTTTTTTTTTCTTGTGATGGACTGAAATATGTCGAGCGAGATAAACCACAGGAAGCTTCAATGACAAAGTGTGGAAAAAAAAAAAAAAAAAAAAACACAGTTAAGTTTTAGCCTGGACTACCTCAGGATAAAAAAAAGAAAATACCAAATCAAGGTAAAAACAAGGTAAAAAATGGGCAAAGGGAGAAGAACAGTATGTTTAAAGTGTACTGCGTTTTATGAGCTCAGAAAAATGATAAACATTTCTTTCAATACAAAACAGTCATCTATGATTTTAAGGCTTTATTTATACAGTGTTTTTTGCCAACGCAAGCTGTTTTGAAGCCTGTAGTCACACAGTCACCTGTCTAAGTGAGAAACCTAAGAATCAAAGAGGCTAAAGAGGCAAAAGGTATATATTGTGTACAAGTATAGCCTCTATATTTAAAAAAAAATTCTATGTCACTGTTCCTTGTATACAAATACACCCAGTTGCTTTAATTACCACAACATTGTAGCAGCAGATCATACTTATTGTTCAGGACCCTGCAGAGGTTAATATATATTTACAACCAACAAGAAGAAGCTTAAAAGCTTAAATGGATTTTGATAAAAATTGCTTTATTAATGACTTATGAATGACTTCAGAATGAATGACTAAAGTTAATTTAATATGATATCATTCATTCATTCATTCATTCATTATCTTCCGCTTATCCTCTATTAGGGTCGCGGTGGGGTTCCCCATGCCCATCCAGGGGAGAACGTCTCAGGCGCTGGGCAGATAGACCCAGGACAGGGCGCCAATCCATCGCTGGGCATAATATGATATCAATTTAAATTTTATTTACAAAACAGACTCAAATCTTATGGGGAGAAATCATGAACATTGGATGCTACAGATGCAGATGCTCTAAATTAATGTTCATAGCATTAAATTATACTATATTTTACAAAACCATAGATCTTTGCTCCAAATACTAATGCCTATTAACTAGGGGTGCTGAAAAATATTGATTCTTTAAAGAATCGCGATTAGTAGTCCTGACGATTCAGAATCGATGCCCAAGAATCGATTTTTAAAAAATGTGTTTAAATTAAATTTTTGGCGCTCCCTCCTGAGTGTACTACATATCGCATTACATATCTGCTTGGCCACCGTACAGCAAGCTTATTGACCAGCTCCCGTTGTAGTTCACTAGCATGCTAGTTCATGCTGGCGGGAAGCATGGAGCAGGGGGAGAGCGCAATTCGACCCGCCCCGTCATCGTTAAAAGCCGGTGTTTGGCTTTTAAAGCCAGGAAGAGTGAGAGTGTGACATGAGCACAACTGTTTACAAGGAGTGTAAAATGAAATTGAGGTACTTTGGAAATACGACAAATGCGCCAGCCCGGCACAACATCAACCTGAGCTAAAAGAAGTTGAAAAGTAAAAAAAAATATTTTATATTTAAGGTTAAGTTTTGAAAATGTAGTAAATGTTGGTGCAATATAGTTCAAAAGACTGAAGTATGAATTTTATTTTTAAGGTTAAGTTTTAAAGATTTGCAAAATATAAATGCACTGTGACTGTAAAGTTTGTATTTTAGTTTCGATTAAAAACTAATGCACTGCCAATACAAATGGTAAACTAAAGGCTAATACAATGGTAAACTTTTGTATTAATATATTTTGAATTATTTGTTCAATTTTAGATGTTTTTTATGTAAGAAAAAGCCAGGTAGCTAAGCTAACCTAATACTGCTCATTTTAATTTAGCGCAGTCCTATTTTTTGTTTTTCCTATTTTTAAATAAATGTTCTATTTGTTTACATTGTCGTTTCATCTTGTCAATCACATAATTTAAACAAAATTTAAAGACCATTTGAACTGAAAAATCGTTTGTGAATCGAAAATCATTTCTGAATCGAATCGTGACTGCAAAAATCGGAATCGAGATTTGCGCCCCTACTATTAACTGTATGCCAATTATAAACCAATGTCATTGCACACACACATTATATATATATATACAGTGGGTTGCAAAAGTATTCATACCCCTTGAACTTTGCCATATTTTGTCACATTGCAACCACAAACATAAATATATTTCACTGGAATTTAATGTGAAA
>JAFMOD010000478.1:440443-483206 GCA_019802435.1 Corydoras maculifer | reverse complement strand
TGGCTTAGTGGTTAGCACGTTCGCCTCTCAGCGCTAGGGATCCCCGGTTCGAATCCCCATCTGGGTGTCCGCGTGGGTTTCCTCCGGGTTCTCCGGTTTCCTCCCACAGTCCAAAAACATGGATCAAGTTAATTGAGTTCTCCAAAATTGCCCCATGTAGAGTGTGTTTGAGTGAGTGAGTGTGTGCCCAGCGATGGATTGGCGCCCTGTCCTGGGTCTATCTGCCCAGCGCCCGAGACGTTCTCCCCTAGATGGGCATGGGGAACCCCAACGCGACCCTAGTAGAGGATAAAGCGGGTGATAATGAATGAAAGTCAATCCTAAAAAATGACCGGCAGTGAAGTAAAAAAGAAATTACCTTGTAGACCTCGGAGAAGAAGCCGGATCCAATGCGCTCGCAGACGAAGTCATCAAGGCGAGTCAAACAGGAGAAGGCACTGATGAGGGCACGGTACGAGGAAGGACACACCCTGTCCTGCTGAGTAGTGCCTGGCTCCATTGCAACTCCTCCACCATCCAGGTCCTCCAGCCGATCAGGCCGCATGGGGAACCCAGCAATGGAGTTCCTCTTGCCTCTCTCCATTGCCATTTCAGTGTTTTATGTGACTTGATCCTTAATGAGCCATGTTCACATTTTCTGTAATGTGACTCTCCTCGGCGGACCTTCACAAAAAAAAAAAAAAAAAAAAGACAATCATATTTTTAACATATTAAATAATTATTATATTACAATTAATATATAATTATGGAGTTTGTCAAAAAAACGTCAGCTTTAAAGGTCTGACAATACAAATATTTGCCACATGATCTTAAAAAAGTAAACAAAAAAAAAAGTTTAAAAAGTGAGAAAATGAGAAACACTAAATATTTGTAATTTGCTTGTAAAAACAAGGCTACTTTGGAATACCAATGCACTAATTATGGTACAGAATACAGGTTTTTCACTACTTTTGGACATACAGTTCAAGGTGCACAGTTCATGTAACTACCGAAGCTCAAAACTAGAAAAAAATATAGAAATAATATAGTAATAATATATATATATATATATATATATATATATATATATATATATATATATATATATATATATATATATTTGAGTCTTCATTTTATTGGACAAGAGCAGTTAAAATATTTTGACATGCAACATAACCTCAGTGAGTCTCTTAACTAAATGTATGACTCTGCAGCAGTTTAAACTGGAGCGTATTAACCTTCACTTATATTAACTATTGATAATTATGAGCAGTAATAGGCAGTGCAAAACACATTTGTAGCATGTTTTCCACAAAGCAGATTTTCTAGTGGTGAACAAATGTCTCAAATCATGAGACATGAGTACTTATTTTTTATTATTGTTAGTTGAGACCAAGAATGAACTATCTAGACTTGACTTGAAGACTATTTGGTAAAAGCCAAACACAACATTGGTGACATTATAAAATGTGGGTGTTTTATCTTCAGTAAAAACTGGACAATTGGTCAGCACAGATGAAAAAACTGGCAAAAACGTATCAACACAAATCTGGTGGAAACATACTCAAACAGACTACGTATAATTAAAGTAAAAGGTGGTCGAACCTAATATTCTATTTTTTTTTAAATAAAAATTATACAAATAAGGTATTTATTATTGCTGTTAACCTCTACTAATTTAACACATTACTTATTCACAATGAATCACCAGGACACATAGAAGATTACTTTATAACTAGTTATAAGATCATTAGATCATCAGTTATAAGACTAGTTTTGATAATTTAAGCTGATTATTACTCGCCATACTGATTGTATGGATGTGTATTTGGCTAAATGTTTCAGTTTCACTTTCAGACAAAAATATTTTGGTGCATCACTACATTGTAGTATCTGTATCTCAATTATCAAAACAACTCTAGAATGTTTCAACAAAGCGAATTATAAAAATTTCAGTATAATTTGCAGTATGTTAGTTGCAGTATAATTAATGTGACATTTACAATGTTTTTTATTTGCTACCTAAAAAAATGTTATTTGCCAAAATACTGCTCAAAAATATTTATTTAATTTGTTAATTATGTGGCAAACGGGAACATGTCAAACTTGGCCAGCCAGTAAACATATTATATTAATTCACTTCCTTTTCAGTAGGTGCTTTCTCTCACATGTATCATAGACTCTGAACATAGAGAGCAAAGATAAATGCAGTGACAAAAAGTACAGCATCTTCATTTATTCTCAGTCTTACCCAAATACACTGAGCTATAGTCAGGCTGTGATCTCCAGTTCAGAATTTATAAGTGGTAGTATGCATTGCCACTATGAGACAAACCATTACGTAATCAGATGTGGGAGTTCCCTAACACACAATAAACCCATTATAAAGATCTGAACCTTTGTTTAGCAAAGCTGCAAGTTTAATGAGTGCCTTTGAAAATGCACTGCACTATTCACAATTAAATCCTTTAACAAATCCACCACACAAAAGGTGGATACTTTAAAACAAATTATTACGCAGCCAACATTCATTCCCTGATTTACTGTATGCAGTTACTCAGAGCTAGGTATGAGAAAGGTCCAAATCTGATACTGCACAGTTTTGAGATTTCTGATCAATTGTTTATAAATTATAAGAATTAAAAAAATAACTTAGATTTAACAACATAAGATGAAAGAATGGATGTAGCCTAAATTTTACTACAAGTAAACGATGTTGTTACATTGCATAAACTATTAACCTTTGGATTATGCAGCCATGACAACATTACTCTTTGAACTAAAGCTATAACAAATTTGAGCTTAAATGACAAAAAATTATCCTGATAAAAACGAATCATTTAATGCGAGCACAATTCCAATTTTCAAATGTAAAACTAAACAACTTTACAAACATGAAAAAAAAACATTAATAAAAAAAAATAAACACTAAAACTAACATATTGCTAATTCGACTGTCCGAAGTAAACAAATGAATTTGGTGGAGCAAGGGAAAGCCTACGTCTACAACATTTTGACATTTGCGTTTGTGTGGTGGCAACACATAACTTGTCATTCAAATTAATCTTGACAACTGAATAAATTTTCCCCAACCATCTCGAACATTCATTCATTTACATTCATGACAGGACTATGCTCTTTGTTTTCAACTGTCATGAATTTGGACTAAAAATGAACCCTGAAATTCATTCAGAGAGCATGTCAGTGTTTTACCAGTTTGAAGCCTGTAGACAAGACTCATTGCAGGAGTTGTTTTCTGACTATAGTAAAATGTGCAACTGAGCTGAACAGTTGCAGCATGATTTAACTAGTAACAAAAATGTCTATTAAAAAAGTTTTTTTTTTTTTAATAATATATAATATAATGAAGGGTATTAGATCCTCTATTGCAATCCCATGTGTTAACAAAAATCAATACGGTACTCATTAATATGGAAAAGGGGCTCAATAACTTGCCTAATACTTGAGTTTGTTCAGTAAATCATAAACATTACATCAGAAGCACATGCTTATAATAAATTCCATGTTTGATTAAGAAAAATACAAGATGTTTTTTAAAACCAAAATGTAGCATGCATTTTCATAGTACTGCTTATGATGAATGAATAACTAAACAGTTATTTAGTCATTTAAGTACTATAGTAATAATAATTGTTGCCATGTGGTTTACATATACAAGATATGTGCATTAACTAGCATTTAATTTGGTGCATTAACTAGCATTTAAACTCACTCACACAGACTAGGGCTACAACAACGAATCGATACAATTTGATTATAAAAAGTGTTGACAACGAATTTCATTATCGATTCGTTGTGTTGAACGATTTACGCATTACTCGCAATGTCATAACCGCTTATGTCACCTGCAGCGCTGAAAAAATAATAATAAAAGCGTGTTGAACGTAACAAAGCGGAGAGGAGGTGGAATCTGTAAAACAAGTTTGACAAAGTTTAATAAACTCCATAAATGAAACATGACTGACACAGAAAAAAAGTTTGGCTTAAATCATCAAACGTGTGGGAGCACTTCACACAACTAAAGAACATGTACCATACAAACTTTGTTAAAAGTATTTGACCTGCACGAAGCACCACAGTGAAGATTCCCCACCTGAAATGGTAACATGTTGGAGTCACCCATGAAAATGATGGAGCTCAACAGCAGAGTAAATCACTACAACATCCCGAGTTTCTTTAGTTTTGAAGTGAATCTACGTAACGGTGCACTCACACTATGAGAACCGCCAAAGTACGCTTCATGCGGTTTTTGATTTTTTTGATTGTTGATTGTTTGATTGGTTTTTGATTGTTGAACTGGATAATGACAGTGGTGGAATACGTGTGTTACTTTTTATTTTCATTTAATTATCTTAAGCTGTGTTTAAATATGCTTTATCAAAACAACTTGTACACAATTGTGGTAATTATTAATCAATCTTTAATCTTCTGAAAAAGTAGGCGTGAAGACACTGCACTCTATGGGAGTGAGGGAGGATGAATTGCATTTAGATGGGTATTAGGTAACAGAGCAAATTTGTGTAATTTTTTTTTTTTTTTTTAACACACAATGCTACATATTGTGTCAAGTGTGAGATTTGTGTTTAATTGCTCTTTGGGCTATTTAGATGCCTTAAACTCATACTGTAAATAAAACCAGACATTTATTGACCTATTAAATAAAGACACTTATTGAAATGTTTTTATCCGATTCATTGATTAATCGAAAAACTAAACGACAGATTAATCGATTATCAAAATAATCGTAAGTTGCAGCCCTAACACAGACATACACATAAATTCACACCATATTGGGCAATTTAGAGCATTCAATTTACCTTGAATCCATGTTTTTGGACTGTGGGAGGAAAACAAAGAACCCGGAAGAAACCCAAGCAAAGAAGGGGAGAACATGGAAACTTGACCCAGATTGGAATTTGAACTCAGAGGCAAATGTTTCAACCACTAAGCCACCATGCTGCCCTTTTATTATTATTATCATCATAATTCCTACAAAATGTTTAGAATATAACCAAAACCTTTAGTGTACATTTTAGTGTATGTAAATTTGGCAGTATTTTAATGCACAAGTATTTATTGTGCATGTTTCCACATCTGATATTCAAAACTTCATATATTGGCTGGTTTCAGCTTTAGATTGGATGTGGGTTAAAAACAGTAAAGGAGAGGGGAAAAAGGAAACAAGTCAGGAAAAAAAGACAGACATGCAGATGGAAAAACCTTCGTAAGAACAACAATAAACTTTAAGAATAAACCTATTTTTTTATTTTTTATTTTTTTTTACATGGTGTGTTTTATGTTAAAACGCAAAAATGTGTGTATTTGTCCCACCTCATCTGCCATTTGCATTATATATTTTGGTAATTTAGCAGACACTTTTAAACAAAGTGACTAACAAGGCAAACACCGGGTTGGCCACAGAATCACTAAAGCAACGAGGATTTGCTCAAGGACCCGCAGTGGTAAATTCAGTGGACCTGGGATATGAACCCACAATCTGATACACACTTGCATTCACTCTGCCATGTAGCCATATGAAAGGTCCAACTTCTGCTGCCGAAAATATTTCCCAAATCATGACATTTCCTCCTCCACCCTTCATTGACTTCTTTACACATTAGGTTCAGTCTGTCCCCAGTTTGTCGTTAAACATAATGTTTCTGATCAGACCCTAATTAATCAAATAAACTAAATCAATTGCTTCCATCACTAAAATGAACTCTGGACTACACAACATGCTCCTCAGCAAAGGTTTGGGAAATGTTTTGCCAGAGTGAATGCACGTGTGTATCAGAACCTTTAACATGTGGTTCATTCCATGCATTCACAAGCTCCACACAAGCATGCAAATAGCCCTATATCAATCAACAATTATAAACATTCCACTGTAAACTCTTTTTAAAGGCTAACTGAAGCCCATCTTTCTGCACTGCCTGATCAGGCTGCACAATCAATTAAATATCACACCTGCCATTCCTGAGATAAAAAAAGACCTAAAATTCTGTTTTTTGACCAGCATTTTCAGTAACATGCAAATTATCTGTGATTTTGCTGTCTGAATTTTGTTTTAACTGGCATTGAATGTATTTACCCACACTAAACTTAACCTTGGAAAAATTAAATAATAATACAGAAGTCTAGCAAAACATTTTAAATAAACAGCATGATAATCACAGCAATTCATACATATCGAGGAAGGAGAAGAAAAAAGCACCCGGATCATGACAGGGAATGTTAAATTAACACCTACAGTTTAGAATAAACACTTTGCTCATTTTTGTCTGACTGGATTGTAAACCTTTTTTAAGACATAATAAAATAATCATCAAACACAAAAAAAAAAACGATTCAGCCCTTAAAGTTTAAACACTACAAAGATAGAATAACCCAAACTGTAGGGTTGACCTAAAAAAAAATCATATATTATTAGGATCATTCCAAAATAAATAACTTTCTTATTTCCATTTCAGACCAAAAGTTTACATACATAGTATGGGTAGTTTTGCTTAAGCTTAACACAATAATTAGCCCATTAGTCCACCAATTTTTGTTGGCCTTCTTATTAAACTTATTCTATGGGGTCCGGGCTAGGTTTTTGACAGGTTGTTGGATGTTGCTTAGGGTTTCGGGCTATCAATCTAAAGACTGTGGGTTTAAGTCCCGCGCCTACTGTAGTTTCCAGTATGGGCTATTGAGAAAGGCCCCTCAGTCCCTATGCTCCAGGGGTAACTCTGTAGTGATTCCGGTTATCACTATGCAGCCAGATGCCATCTTACACTCATCAATCCATTTGCAAAATAGTCCCAAAATATAAGGCTCCCTGCAATAGGAGTATTAGCATTGCTTACCCACAATACACTGAACTGACTACATAATTATTTGCCTTGAGAGCAGAGACCATTCATCTGAAAGGTAAATAATTGAGGCTTTAAATGTGATGAACACAAATCCTGTGGTTCTCTGCTGCAGAGGCATGGCTAACCACCACACACATCTGGCATAACACTCTACAGAGTGGAAATAGTTGGCAAACTAACTCTGACTCTGCAAGATGTCTGGCACAGTCACTGACCAGCAATAGGCAACAAAAACCTCAAAATAGGTACAATGACCTTGAATGTAGCAAATCTCTAAATTTCCTGCACTTTACCAAATCCTACCTCTACAAGGAAGCTATTTCACCTTTGTAAGGGACCAGTCCTTTATTGATGTCTGAATCCTGCACAGAAAAACAAACAAAAAAAAACTATACAAACAAAATATAAAACTATAAATGCTGAGGCAAAACATAGCTATTCTACAAAAGGCCTACACTGTAAAAGCTGCAACTGAAAGTAGGAACATGAAGACATATAAGCTATTTTTAGAGCTGGAACTTGAACAGTTACATGACACTTTATTTCTGTGTCTTATGATAATTGCTAGCAGATTTTTTTAAGTTTTGAATTTGATTGACTAAAGCTAGACTGGGAATATGTTTTGTGTTGCACAGTGATGCTGTCACAGTCCTATTCTACATCACTGACTGAATATATCAATCTACTTTCTATTAGACAAAAATGTTTAATTACTATATCATGCAGTCTATTTCAAATTTGTTAACTAGCTAGCCACATACATGTAATGCATTGTATCCAAAGTTCAAATCCAACAGCAGAGGTTCTTTTATGAGCTTGACATAGACACACAGCTTTGTATAGTATGAGGTGTAATAGCGGTTGAAACTATGCAACAAGTGCAAAAGTTTAAAGTCCTTATTTAACAGGACGTTCCACGTCGTGTTCAGAAGCTACTGTCAGCGGAAACGATAAATCACAAATAAGTATTGATTAAGGAGTTTAAAGATGAACACGTCATTTCATGTGCTTATTGAAAGGAATTTACATCTCCTACCTGATCATCCGGTGGCCTTTTCAATCCGACTTCATTCCAGGAGACATTCTAAACGCTTTTTTATCCAGTTATCCATAAATGCACTTAACGAGCATATAGTTTATGTTAGTTAAAGTTTTTACGCATCCATTTGTTAAATCTGTAATAAATGATTAACTGTGTAATCTCAGTTTTCCACGTAACAAAGCCCATATAAACCATCACAATCCAAAATGGTGAGAGGCATGACAGAAACGTTATGTTGTGTATAAACGCAAAGCAATTGCTGGAAATTAAAACTAAACAGCGTCCTTTCTTGTAGATATTTCCACTAGTTTTTGTTCAGAAGACCTTCGCTGGACAGTTACTGTGTCGTATTCCCAATAACCGAGTCCGAAATACAAGGAACCGTTTCTTTTGTAAATCTGCGTCAAAACAAACCGAAGTAAATTTCCCAGATCGACCGTTTACAGGCTGTATCCTGAAATATATAACCCGAAAGTAGCTACGCTATGTAGTGCGCAAACGCAGTTCCATGATACACTACGTAGTACACTAATAAGTAAGTAATGCGGTCTTTGGGATCAGCCCCACACTAGTTGCCACATTAAGTCGCGTTGTCGATTATTCAGAAGTGACAACTACGGCAGCCATTCAGACAAAAAGCAACAGTAATTGACAAAAGCATCAACCAATCAACGTGTTTTACCGACAACAGTGGGTTTAGACTAATGCGTTCGACCAATAGTGTCGGCGTGGCTCACCAAGCCCTAAATAGAGGCTTTTGAATCCCTAAACTACGGATGAGTCGATTCCGATTACAGTTCGAATCGAATCGAATCTAAATTTTATTTTAAGATCATTTTATTTGTTACTGTCAAGTTTGCGCGCCACAACAGCTGAAACCGCTACAGCCAAAACTTCAGACTCATATGGAATATACTCGTTCCTTTTGCTTTTAATGTTAAAGATTAAAGCTGTTTTTTTCACATAGAAAGCCACTATAATTTTACCCCGAGTTTAGAAAACGTAAAGGAAACAGAAAACCATTACAAGATTTACTAGAACAGAACATTTGACATTTTTCCCAAAGTCCTTGTACACCAGGGGGCAAATTGCCCCAAGTCGGTGGACACCAGGGGGCAGTTGCTCACAAGCACGTAGATGCCCATGGGCAAGTGCCCAAAAGTACAAGCCATCAAAGCCCATTATTTTCAATTTGAACTCATTGTAAATCTGCTCAGAGTGATGCTCAGAGTGAAAACATTTCTCCACAGCATTATAAAAGAAACAGAATCACAAACCCACAGATCCCATGCGTTCAAAAGTGTGCTGACACCTAGGGAATTTGTTCTCTAACATAAGTGGACAGCCAGAGATGTGTCCTAAATTATGTAAACTATGGTTGGAGACCCAATATGTGTGACAGATGGATGTGTAAAACTGATATGATCAATTTAAAGATTTTGTTAAAGCACATTAATTGTGAAGAAAACATGTTCACACTAAAAGAGAAATTTGTAAACTAGAGGTTCATACAATTGTATTTAAGATTTGTTTGAGTGTGTAGTGTGTGTGTGTGTGTGTGTGTGTGTGTGTGTGTGTGTGTGTGTGTGTGATTGTGTGATGTGGGTGCGCGATGTGATATGTCATTATACAAACTTGGCATTTTATACAGATATTTTCCATAATATAGTATAAAGTTGCTTTTTTTTCCTTTGTTGTACTGATGTTTAATTTTCGCTTTACAGAAGGTAAATTATTAAATGATGTTTTTAATTGTGGTAAAGTTAAATTGGGAAATGACAGAATAACAGTTTGTCCTTTGTCCTATGTTCCGCATTTTATGGGCTATTCAATTAAAATTACTTGTATCTTGAAAATTGGGGGGCAGTCATAGGCTTGTGGTTGAGAAACCAGTCTTGCGACCCGAAGATCCCCAGTACAATTTCTGATCCCAAAAAGTACCATGGCTAAAGTGACCTTGGGCCATGCACCCAACCCCAATGGCTTCCCTGGAGCTGTGTATAAGGCTGACCACCACTCCAAGCACATGCTCTCACCTCACTCAGTGAGTATATATCTATGTATTTTACTGCACAAATGGGTTAAATGTGGAGGATACATTTCTCTGGTAAAGCACAGTAGGCAAAATATTTTTTTCACTTTATCACTTTAATAACAAACTGTATGGTTTAGTAGCGAGACAGAGGTTACTTCCCCGTGAAAGGCACATAACAACCCACCTGAATTTTGCCAGAAGTCACCTGAGGGACTCTTAGACCAATCAAAACGAAGAGCTTTGATTTGATTATAGAAGTATTAACATAGCAATGCACTTTTAATTAGGATCATATGTACCCATGACATTTTAGTTTGCCAGTAGGGTCATGTGTAGGGTAGCCTGCCACCACCATGTTTGGCATTGTGTACTGTCAGGCAAATACCAGAAAATAATAACAAATGTAGTGCAACAGAAGAGAGGAAGAGCAGGCAGGTCTTAGACAACATGTAAGCTTATCAAATGGCACAACTGTACTTGAGGAATTCTGATTGATGTAGCTTTTATGTTTGTATTCCAAATGCTAAATAAATAAAATAAGCAAAAAAGCACTATACACAAATTCAGGGTAGTGGGTAGACAAATCTTTCCAACAAATGCCTTAATATATATTTTATATATCTTCTGGATTTAAAAAAATAATATGATCAAAAAGAACTCTGGTTAAAATTATAAATATGTGTCTAATTGTATAATTAGACCTTTAATTTGAAATAGTCGAATATGATTTTATTTTTACATCTGCATGTTAAGTGTTATGTCTGTCTCGCCTATCTTGAAGATTTAAATAGCTTTAATCAGATATAATGAACGAATGGGTAATTCTTCTTCATAAATTATATACCGCTGCTATATTTTGCAATTATATATTAAAATATTTTAAAATGAACAGATAAAATTTTGGAAAAAAAAGATTTTGATTTGATTTTTAAAGATAATATTAGAATGAACATATGAATAGAGGGGGATGTTCACTTCAGTTTAACTGCATGCTTCTAATCCACCTATCTAATCTTCTCACTGGTGACTAGTTCACCTCTTTGTAGCCATAGTAATTCAGCTGTTGTATAGACTTTATGTGAGCATCATGACTGGAACAGAACACCTCATTCTTTCAGGTAGGTCAAAATTATGACGAAAATGCTAGGATCTAAAAGTTGTCACAGCTAAAATTAAAATGGCATTTTTTTTTTGTTTGTTAAAACATTTTTTAGCACTTGTAATGGGCATACATTTTGTGGCAGCACATGTGGAAGAACTCGATGACAAGTAAGAAATCTTTGAATCCCTGTAGGTTAGAAAGATTATTCTTTTCAGTATGTCAGACACGTCTGAGGACTGGTCTCATTTTTAACAGGTTTAATGTGTACAGAAAAACTGAGACATGGCTGGTAGAAGTGAGTAAACATATTCCTTCTGTTGTACGTTATGTGGTTTATAGTGAAAATTGACAACAGAAACATAGGCGTACTTAATTTATACCTTAAGAGTAATAATATCACAGCAACAGTAGAAACACACTATTATAAACATTTATATTAAATTTATATATAAATATATTTATATTAAAGTTTATTTCTGAATCTAAAAATGTTTAAAATGTCAAATTCATAATTTAATTGATATGCAGACATCTACTATGTAAAAATGTACATGTATATGGCTAAAGTGTAAGAAGTTTGTCTGTTTTAGAATTATTTTTAATACATTGTTTATTTCAGTTTTATGCACCATGGTGTGAATATTGCAAAACATTTGAGCCAATATTTTATGAGGTAGCTGCAGAATTGAGGAGTTCAGGTTCTCTGGTCAATGTGGGCAAGATTGACACTACCATGTACACTGGTGAGTAAACCATGTCAAAATCATGCAATGAATACCAATAAGTGTTAAGAACTTACTTCTTAGAACTTACTTACTTCTAAATGACTGGTTGTAAAGTTTTGCATTCTATCATCTGCCAATGTGGCATGCATGCATAATTTGTATCTGTACTGTGATAGTCTGACTAGAGGTAGTCCAGGGGTTGTCCTGACATTTTTTTTCAGAGCTGTATGGGGCTCCAGCAACTCCAGAGCCCTGATATGTGTTAGAAAATGCATGAATAAGGCTACATTAAAAAATGCTATTAGAATTTCTAAGTCCATTAAATTGTTGGCTGTCATAACATACAACTAATAAAAGATAAGATAAGATAATCCTTTATTGGTCCCACAATAGGGAAAATTCACATTTCTCAGCAGCAGAAGTGACAGTAATTGGGAAAGTTATAGATACATCTAATGTATCTATTACAAGAAGTACTTTAAAAAAATGTAATTGAAATAGAGATCAGTATGTACAGAATTAAAATAAAATAAAATAAATAAACTGCAAAACTACTCAATTATGTACATGGCATATAATACAGAGGGTAGATGACATAAACAGATTGCACAGCAATAAATTTAAATTAAATTGAATGGTAATTGCGGAAAAACAACAGATTGTCTAGCAAAACTGTATTACACATATAAGTATAAAATGTTTATTGCACAGTGTTACACTGACCCAGGTAAGTGTAACGAGATACACTCAGCAGTCAGGTAGCAGATATCATCTTAAAGAGGTTTTTTACATTCCCAAGTAATCAAGAACAGTATAGAGTCTAACCAAAGTACCAAATGATATCAAAGTTGAGGCTCCCTCACATGTATGTCTCAAATATTTTTTAATTGAGAATCTACTGTGGATCTTGTGGCATCACTAAAAAGTGGTTTGTGCAAAAGTGTGGCAATAACACACAGAGTTTTTGTTTCGTCATGCGACTGTCTCCAGTTGTTTTTTTAGTGATTTTTTCTGAATTTGTTGTGTGTGTACTTCTTTATCTTTAATTTAAAATTACACATGACATTCAAGTCACAAAGGACTTACTTTACTTACTTATTTACTAAATGTATTTATAGGAAACACAAGCAACCATAGAAAGAACATGCAAACTTCACACACATACTGGCCTATCCAGTGCAAAATGTTTTCATTTTATGTTTTTATGTAATTTTTGGACATTTCAGTGTTACAAATTAAGTGTAATACCTTTACTAATGAATACGCTGTTCAATTTTTGAGCTTGCACATAATTTTAAATATTTGTTTTTTTTTAATATTTTTTTTAGATGTTGTGACAGAGTTTGATATCCGAGGTTATCCGTCTGTCCTGCTGTAAGTGGTCACAAATGCTTCGCTTTAATTCCAGGACTCATTATTTTCAGTGTTTTATAAATTAACATTGTATTGCACTAAATCAAAGGTGTGTGGACACCTACAAATCCAGCCTCACACCCATACATATTTATTCAATTAAGATGCCACCAATTATTGTTTGTGATAAAGACCTTTATTGCAGAACCATGTGTGTGGTCTCCTCCACAGCTCGTGGAGTTACAAAAATAATGGCACTATGTCGTTGGAACAGAGGAAATGGCATTTCATAAACTGTAAACTTCTAAAATTGAACTAAGGAGCTTAGTCCACACACTTTTATTAGTATACATACATACATACATACATACAACACCATAAGAGGTACAGTACATATACATTAATAAAGTCAGGATTTCAAATATACTGGCAGTGAATATAAATGGATTAGTTTTAAAAATATGTATATGTGGATTCATTATAAATTCTTATACTTAAGTAATTAAATATAAAAATATAGATACATGTTCTTGCCAAAATTAACAAGTAACTGTGCCCTGGTTCAGATTTGTATTCTTAATGAAGTGCGTTACCACCATCTTATATACATTTTGCATTTTATTTGATTTTGTTTTGTAAGTGTGAAAGGAAACAAGTATTATCACTACAAAGGACAGAGGACGAGAGATGCCATCCTTGAATTCACCTACAGAGTATCTGGGTAATTTTACACCCTAATGACAGTGACAATAAAGACATTTAATAAAAGATTAAGAATTTTGAAAAAGCAATGTATATGTTAAAACATAATGCACTTTTTAGCTCTGTTTACAAGGTTATCAATTTGGTTTATTTTATATTCTAGTCCAACTGTGCGTGCTCTGACGTCCATTCAGCTCTTTCAGCAAACGTTGAACACACATAAGCTTTTCTTTCTCTATGTGGGAGAAAAGTCACCCCTAAAGGTATATTATTTACAAACTACACTTGCGTCAGCTACTGCCATTTGGCAGATGTGTGACATTTGGTAATTAAAACTGTGGTATAATAAAATAAATAAAAAAAATTATTATTTTTTTTATTTATTTTATTATTCTTATTTTTTATTATGATTATTCTTATTCTTATTATCATTCTTCTTCTTCTTCTTCTTCTTCTTCTTCTTCTTATTATTATTATTATTATTATTATTATTGTTATATCCATTATCTTCCGCTTCATCCTCTATTAGGGTCGCGGGGGGGGGGGGGGGGGTTCCCCATGCCCATCCAGGGGCATGGGGAGAACGTTTCGGGCGCTGGGCAGATACATCCAGGACAGGGCGCCAATCTATCGCTGGGCACTTACTCACTCACTCACTCACTCACTCACACAGACACACTCTATATGGGGCAATTTGGAGAACTCATTTGACTTGATCCATGTTTTTGGACTGTGGGAGGAAACCGGAGAATCCGGAGGAAACCGACGCGAACGTGCTAACCACTAAGCCACCGTGCCACCTATTATTATTATTATTATTATTATTATTATTATTATTATTATTATTATTATTATTATTATTATTATTTGTTATTAATTTAAAGGTGTAACAGGTGGTTTGAACACGACTTGTTTTTGCTCCATTGTCTATTTTTTTTCATTTACCCTATAAATAGACTTTATAGTTTTACAATTATAGTCTGTAGTACATACATACAATACATACAAAGAGAATACATGTAGTTTTCTCTCATTTTGTTAGACTTCTGTTGGTCCTCTGTTGTCTATTGGTCAGGACCATCACAGAACTGGTATAATTTGGGTGGTGTACTGTATTATTTATTGTCATTTCTGCAGTGACAATGATGCGCTGAAGGGTTTTTGTGCAGCAGTGCTACTGCAGTTTTATTTAAACACCTCAGTAACACTGCTGGAATAGGAATAATGCACCAACCAAGTAATACCTGTTCTGTGGTGCTACTATTAGGTCCTGACCATTAGGGAACAGAGTAAAGGGATATACACAGTATGTACCTTGTGTCAAAATTTTGACTGGTAGTGCATATATATATACAGTAAGTAAAATAAGTATTAGAACACCCTGCGACTTTACAAGACTTTGCAAGCCAGCAATTTTGCCGATTGGCAGGTGTTCAATCAATCAAAATTGTGATTTGCAAAGTTACAGGGTGTTCAAATACTTATTTTCCTCACTGTGTGTGTGTGTGTGTGCATATATATATATATATATATATATATATATATATATATATATATATATATATATATATATATAATTTCTACATTGTGGTGAATAGTTAACTTATAAACTTTTTGGTATGATTGATATAATTCTGCATTTTTCTTGTATTTCAGAGCCAATTTCATAAAGTGGCAGCTGAATTTCTAATTTATAACTATTTCTTCTCGGCCCCTAAAGAGGTGTTATCACAGGTAGTTATTATTTTTTTTAATTAAATTTACAGAATACAATTTCATTTATTAATCTTTTGTGTACTTAGGAAGTCACTCTGCAAGATACCCCATTTGTTGCAGTGTTTAAAGATGGAACACACTACATTTACAATGGTTAGTGCATTATTAAATCGTAAATAATTTTGGAAGAATGCACTATTTACTAAAAAAACACTTAATTTAAAGCTGGTGGTTATGGGGGACAAAAAATGCTATCTTCCACTTAATCCACTTGTTTTGGGCTCTGGGCAGATACACCAAGGACAGTGCGCCAATCCATTGCTGGGCACACACTCACTCACACAGACACATTATATAGGGGTGATTTAAAGTAGCCAATTTACCTTGAATCCGTGTTTTTGGAATGTGGGAGGAAATTGAGGAACCCAGAGGAAACCCACTCGGACACGGGGAGAACATGGAATCCATCCAGATTGGGAATTGAACATGGATCCACAGTGCTCAGAGGCTAACATTATATCCACTAAGCCACAGTGCCAGCAAAAATTCATCTATGTAATGGTGGGGCAGTTAATAGGGCAGTTAAAAGTCAAATAACAAACCATACTGCACCTACACCTACATTCAAAATAATCTCACTCACATACAGAACATATAGACATAGAACAGCAGTCTGTCAATCTTGTTCCCTTTCTGTAGCTCACACTCCTTTTATATCCACTGCTTACTGCAAACAGAAGAAACAGACAATCACTTAGATGACCTGCAGGTTCCAAAATCCCTTTTTGAAATCGAGTGTTGAGTGAAAGAGAGCAGCGCTTAGAAGATTGAGCAGTATTAAATTTAGACAGTTTATTGACTTTTCCATAGTACTCACAGAAATAGTCTGACATGTTGGCCTGGGCAATAAAAATCACTGAACTGTTGTGATCACTCTGGTACTCATCAATTCCAACAATGTTGGGCATAGCCACATGTTTATCCTGAACTATTTTTATGTTAAAGTAAACACTACGAGCAGCTGTGTAACACATACGAATGTTCAAAATGCATTGTTTTGTGACCTGTGAAAAGTTATAAAATGATACACAACACAGCCCCATTTGAACTGAGAACAGCAAGAGGAAGGAAAGGGAGTGGGACTGCAAGGGATTGGAGCAAAATTGAATTATGACATTTTAGACAACAAATCTAGCAACATGATCTGGTGTTATTAGAGACGTTTGCAGAGACATGTTCTTTAGTTTCTGTCCGCAGCAAGCAGTTGATTCTGCCGTGAGACTCATTCTACAACATTCAGTGCTCAGTTGCACATTAAGAGCAGATCTGCATCGTTCCATATCCACACTGCAAATAAACTGAACATGCCCAATGCTGCCACCTACCCCACTCTATGATTACAAAACAGGATGTAAATATAAATGCAGATAAACATCTAGCTAGGTTACTAAAAATTCATTTACTGTGTTGTCATAGTATGGAAGGGAATAAGGACCGGAGACAGGATTGCACCACACCAGTAACAGCTTTAATGCTGACATGAACAACCTACACACACATATACTGAACTTTAACAGTACACTCGTATGTAGACGTGCCGTCCCACCAGTCCAGTCACGTGTGGAAGAACTCTCTCCCTGCGGCATGTGCCATGCCTGCTTATAAAGGCACACGGTCATCAGATGGAGCCACGTTGGGTGAGCTAATCAATCTGCCCAATCAATGTGTGGCTCAGCCTCTCCTACCCCCAAGCGCCACTGTCATTGGTGTTTTTTTTTCTCACTTTTCTCCTGTCTCACAAAGTTTATTGCCTAAACACATGACAAATGACATTTACTGACTAGGACAGCCAATAGGCACTTTTTTTTACAAAGGAGTTGGAAACAGTGATGGTGAGCACTGAGTATTGCACAGGTGTGCCTTGTGCTAGCCAAAATAAAAAACGTTTGCTTCTCTCGCCAAATGCAATTCAAAGAATATTGCAGTGCATCCTACCGACCCCCAATACAGACCATGTATAGCCGCAACAGCCCAAGACTTCCATATCTAGCAGCCTTACCTCCAAGATTGTCTAAGACCAGCCACCCAGACAGCATTTGCAACAATCAGTTTGCATAACTGAATAATTTCTGCACAATCTGTCAGAAACCGTCACACAGTAGCACAAAGATCTTAGCTTAGTGTAGAAAGCACAAAGACTAGCGCTGACAAGAATAGCATCGCTCTCAAAAGTAATCTTGGTTAAGGAAAATGGGTGCACTGGGGTTTTTAGGGTGTTTGGTAGACTCACCAGCTACCATTTGCAACATCTACATGAATGCATGTCTGATAAAAGTGGGACATGATTTAATATCTTATCCTACATTCAATGTCCCACCATCAAATTATAATAAGCGGCCTTAAATAACATTTCTCAGTGGCTATGTTTCCAACAGTAGTATTTTTTGTTGTGAAATTGTTTTGTGCTACTCTGTGTTACCTGTCAAAAATAATAAAAATTTGGATAAGAAAGTGTAGTGCCTGACAGCAACCTCTATCTATCAATCACTGTTACTTGATTAAAAGCAGAGCCTCATCTCCTCTGCACTAGAAGAAAATCCCAATCTGAGATTCACCAAAGGAGAGGCGTAACCTCTTCTCACATGTCACATGTCTTCCTGATTCTGAGCTGACATAGATTGACAGGAAGTCACCTTCTAACTTCGTTTTGCAAAACCCAATTTAATTTGTTCTCACAGACTCCATTTTAAACTTTTCCCACCTGACCAGAATTGTGACAGGTATGATGGAACATTTTTTAAAATATCCCCATGCATATGTCACATCTTTATCATTATCCTGTGTCATTTTCTATGCATTTAAGCAGATTAAGCTTTGATGAATTGTGGTTTGATTATAGCCTGGATCTATGAAAGATTGATGTTTACTCCATTTAACTCGTACTAGTGTGCTGTAGATCACTACCTAATCATGAGTCTGCAAGTCCTATTTTACTTAACCCATAAGCACCAACATTGTAATATCAGTTTGATGATTGGAATTTTTTTTAAGGAAGCATCATATATGAGAAGTATACTCAGTAGAAGCAGATCCGTGAATGTGGAGAAGGTAATTGACATGTCAGCCAAAGGTTTTGCTAATGGATTTTATGCAAGAATTTGAAGGGGGAAGTAAGATAGAGACTGTGTGGGGAGTTTGCATCTGTATCCCGCCTGTTGATTCTGGTTCTGGCATGTTCTTCAACAGGAATTAACAGCCCTGTTTCAGCCATATGTGGTGACCCAATTAATAGAAAATGTGAAGTGGAATGAGCAGGAAAGGCAGGTGCTGCCAGCAGCCACACTAAAGCAGAATTTGCCAGGGTGGTGTTGTTTGGCAGAACATGGGGAACGTACTGGGAGTACTGCCGCCAGAGTACTAAACACCTGTTACTCTTGTGTCGACATCAAAAGAAGGGCTGGAGGACAATGGACAGAGATAATTCGTCTTCATGATGTTTTCGGCAGCCAGGGTGGCACGCACAGGTGGCTAATTTCCAGAGAGTGGATGTCAGGAGCCTGTGGACAAATGAGGTCCACAGGTGGACCCACAGGTATGGAGGCAGAAAAAGATAAAGATGCTGATATCACTCTCACCTTTACCCATTTCAGATTGAGGACTTGTCTAAGTTTATTCAGTACACCGACGTACCTACCCTAAAGTATGTGCTTAGCAACCTCTATCTAAGTGGCAATATGCTAATAGTTTCAGTGTTGCCATGTCACTTTCAACAGTTTTGCAAGCTCAGCATGCATCTCACCTGGTTTTGCAGGGCTTAACAAGTTTCCCATAAGGCTATATGTTTGACTTCCCACAGAGCTAGGAAGAATGGCTTGTTTCTTAGCAACAGCTGTAATCTCATTTGGCTGAAATAACATGTCAAGACATTAGAGAACAAGACATTTCCAGGACTGTCTACCATTATCAATGATCAAAATGATCAAAATGTTTTTATTGCAGCCATGTCCAACTAAAAATCAAAGGCTGAGTTATTTACCACTGATCAGCAAAAACATACTGGTTTCATCATTGCCACATGATATCTATGATATTAAATGTCAGAAAATTATAGACTAACCAAATGTTTAGGCTGTCTTTATTAGCAATGTGCCAGAATTCACAACAGCTCACAATTTCTTTCAATTTTCTTTTTTGCTATTTTATAGATTTTCAGTTCTGCTGCATTCTTAACACAACATTTGTTAAGAAAGAAACTAATGAAAAATATGACCCTAACAACATTGCTAATGTGCGAGTTAAAAGAATGAAATCAAGTGTGATTTCCTTCCTAAAATCAAAACTCTAAACAGTTTTCTGAATGTTTAATTTCTTGCTATAAACTAAAGTCTTGTTTGAGGTTAAATTCCTCTATTTGCTTGTTGCACATTTAAGTTAGAATGAAGTGTAACGAGTAAAATTAGGCGGCAGGGTGGCACATTCACCTCTTAGCGCTAGGGATTCCCAGTTCGAATCCCAATCTGGGTGGAGTTTCCATGTTCTCCCTGTGTCCGGGTGGGTTTCTCTGGTTTCCTTCCACAGTCCAAAAAACATGGATCAAGGTAAATTGAATTCTCCAAATTACCCCTTATAGAGTGTGTATGTGTGAGTGAGTATGTGCCAATCGATAGATTGGCGCCCTTTCCTGGGTGTATCTGCCCAGCGCGACCCCAGTAGAGGATAAAATGGAAGATAATGGATGGATGGATGAATAAAATTAAAGAAATCACAAAAAGGAATATACATTTTTGTGCAAAATAATGAGCAAAAATACCATGGATAAAAAAATTTATTTTTGTAGAGGATACCAAACAGGTACAGTTTAAATGGTCAAGATTCAGTATTTTTATTGCAGTATTTAATATATGAATATATATGTATTTCATATTTATCTTCCAGAGGAACAGCACAGCAATCTTTCTGTTTGGGTGAACCAAGAGCGTTTTCCTTTGTACTTTCAGATGGACAACTTTGATCTCCACCAGATGGGAGAACGAAGTAATATAACACATTGCAATACACTTTATCATCTCACAATTTTAACACATGGATACATTTAATTACCAGAGACATACTGATTTAAACTATACATGTGAGTATTTATTAAAACTAACCTTAAGTAGATAAACTCCAACTGGATGAAGAAAAATACCAAGAAATGAGGCAGGGGATTAAATAAACCAATATAATGTGTATTATTACCATTAATACCACTAGCAATCAAAACACAGGAGAGAATAGAGAGTTTAAAAATAAAATGATAGTTACAGTATATTGTAATTCTACTGCACAACATGTATGCCTTAGTTGTAGCATGTACATGTGGCACAAGTGTTTCACTGACAGCAACTCTTCAATAAGCCCCGTTAATAAGTGGAAACAACATGCTTAATGCATTATCTGTGCTATACGATAACTGTTTTGTGGGGATACATTTTTTTATGGGTAGATAAATTATGGGTTTGATTACAATACCAGGCATTGTTCTACACTCTCCAGTAAGTTCCAAAAGTTCCTTCAGTTTGGTCGTGTTTCCAATACACAAGCCCCCTTTTAGAAATAAATGACTTTCATGAATTTTGTTATATCTTGATACCAGTTTAAATGTGGGGTTTGAAAATTATTCACTCCTAGAGCTTTTTTTAGAAACGCATTACATGGCATCAGATCAATGTCATTCAAAATCATACAACAACTGATCAGCAGCGTTAACCTTAACAAATAGAATGACAACTGCATGATTGTTGGCCTTAACCTCTGACAAACTTTTTTGCATGTTGATATAAAAAGGTCAGGTGATAAAAGAATGTGTAATAAAAATATATTTTAATACTGAGATTTTCATGCTGTTTTAAATCTATTTAAATGAGTCAGACCATAATTAATTATACATGCATTTTCCGTTGACCACACTCCATCTTTGCCCTTGACCTTAGTGTTGCAAAGGATTTATTGTGAATTATATTATCCTTATAAAAAAATTATGATATCAAACCCCATAAAGGCAACCCATTGAGGTAAAAATGTTACAGTAAAATTGTGCAGTTTTTTTTGCACCTCTGTTCACATGAAAACAAGCTTAATGTACATGAACTCTAGTGGGTTGAACGGAAATTCAAACACATTATACACTATATGTGCAAGGGACCTGAAAAACTATTAATAATAGAGTAGGCAATCATGACATATTTTTGAGTGCTACATTTACATACTGTTACGCTCGCCTACCTCGACCAAAAGCGGCTGTACAGATGAAGCGCAGAGCCGTAGCGCCTTAATGCACTGAAGGGAGCCAGGCACGCAGGTAGCAAAACAGAATTTTATTTAAAGGTGTAGGGACACCATAAACAGAGGAGGTACAAAACGCAAGCGAACAAAAAACTAACGACGTGCACTGAGGAAGGGGAACACAGGAGACACCCGACCACGTGCACAAAACTAACAAATGAACATAAAGATTTAATTAACTTAAATCACAACCCTGAATGAAAGTTAATTAACTCGAATACACAACAGGTGCCCTAGGCACCTGTTATAGTACCCCCGCCCCTACGGTCGCACAACGGGGGGAAGCGACCAAGAGAAAAAAAAACAAATCCCGGGGGCGGGGCGGGACACTCCTCCGCTGACACGGAGAATGTGGCGCGGCAGGCGCCCTCTGGCTGCGGGACGAGGCGGTCGGCCTCTGCGGACAGGGCGTGTGAGGCGCCCTCTGGCTGTGCGGTCCAGTGGGCGCCCTCTGCGCATGAGGCATTGAGAACGCCCTCTGGCTGTGAGAGGCTAGTGTGCTCAGGCCGGCTGGCACCCACTGGCATGTGGGTGTGATGAGCACCCTCTGGCAGGCTGGCCGCGTCAGCACCTCCAGTATGCCGTTTGTTCTCCACCTCGAGATCGCCATCCTGCATACAGTACAGGTAGACCCCCACTGCCACATCCAAGGACAGAGCAACAGACGAATACGACACTGGGTAGACAGACTGGACAGGGCAGACAACGGGATCAGGTACATTCACACCAGGGACACCAGTGGTGGCTCCGGTACCGCCCCCTCGCAGCGCGACTCAGACATGGCGCGCTCTGGCACAGCCCTAGGCACCTGTTACACATAAAAAATGAGCTCAGAAACTGTACACAAACTGTATTATCTTATTTTTTGTAAAATGACATAATTATCACTAATTGCTATTGCAGTCACTTACATCCAACTTATGGCTTTTGCAGGTAAACTTGTGGGTTTAGCTGTAGTGGATGAAAAAAATCCATCTGATAAAAGTAAACGGTAAGATTTTAGACTCCATACGTACCATGTATATATATATATATATATATATATATATATATATATATATATATATATATATATATATATATATATATATATATATAAACATTTTTTTTGTTATTTAGATACAAGACCCTCTTGAATATGGTGGCAACTGAGCGCAGAGTTGACATTGGAATGTAAGAATGTGCAGTTAAAATGAACACAGCAAAGTTTTATAAGAATTATAAAACAATAAAAGAATTATTGTTTATAATTAGCAGGAAAATCTTACAATCTGTCTACATGTTTACATGTGTATAACAGGAACTTTCAGTTTGGTTATGTGGATGGAAATGACTACATCAATGGCCTTATAATGGGGTGAGCTTGATAACCTGTCTAAAACCTTACAAACTTTACAAACAAAGTGCTAATAATATCTAAAATAAAGAAATGGCTGTACCTTTGTTAATACATGCCATGTTACCAAGTGTGTGCAGTGTGTAATGTCTTGAGTGCAGTGAGTGGCATGAAAGGGGAGTGTATGTGCGGTCTGTGTGGTATGCAGTGTTTGGCACATGTGTGTTGTGGAATGTGTTGTCTGCAGTTTGCAGTGTCATGTGCATTGTGGTGCAACTAACCACGGATTTTTATTTAAATATTTGTAAACATTAATGTCACATTTCTTATGCGTAGGGAGCTACTGATGCCCTCCCTCATTGTGTTGAACATGTCAATTGATGGATATTATTTACCTGAAAAACAAGTAGAGACCATCGAAGATGTGCTGCAGTTCCTCGATAGTATTCTTACCCGGAAATCAGAGGTCTAATCACTTTTACTTTAAAACACGTGTGTATGTATATAGACAAAAGTACAAAAGCTTGAAGGCATGCCTCATAAGCATTGTATTAGATATTTCATTTACTTCAACCATGCATTTTGGACAAGCGTATGCTTTCAACTTTGTAAGGACAGTTATGGAACAACAATTACATGTAACAAGACCCACTAATTTAAAGAAAGAATACAATTGGTTACTTTTACTGACTTGATAAATTGCTCTCTCATGGAATCATAAGTACTTAACAAACTCTTTATTACTTATTGGACCATCAGTCACATACGTTTTTTCCAACAACTGCAGAGGCAGCAAGATTCAGACAGGGCAAAAAAAATTCATGTTCCATTACTGAATGGAAGTTTTGAATGATTGTTTTGCTTAAATTAATATTTTTTTAGTACTTTGAAAATTAGTAAAAAAAAAAATACCTAAGTACGCTCTGCAGACACAGAGGGCTTTCATATACTAATACAGGAAACTTTCTCAGCTTTCTAACTTATGTTGTGCCATATTTTAGTTGCTTGGAGGAAATGGATTCCGCCGGCAAATGAAGAGACTTTACTATCGTGCAACATCCACCATAAAGGTAATGCATATTGATATAAAAGAAGAAAAAGAATGAGTTTTAAACAAATATTTTCTGTTTATATTTATTATAGTGTTGTTCTAGTTATGGTGTGTATAGTTGATTCATAAATGTCATGCAACTCTGTTTCTCCTTCCCAATTCCCCTCTTTTTTCTTATCCTATTATCTACTTAGACCAGCTTTAGTTCTGCTCCCTATGTCACCTGCTTCATGTTTTTCTTGCCAGTGGGTACGATTGGATTAATCATTATAGGGATCTGCACTAAAAAGGTAGATGATGACACAGCAGAAGTCGATGAAAAGAATCAGGTGAAAGAGCCAGGTGAAATCACTGGCAGAAAAGCAGTTTTGGATAAAAAGTCTGAAGATAAGAAAAAAGACTAATATTATACATGTCTTTCTTTATGAAACAATTTCTTGTTATAATTTTTTTTTTGATGCCGTCAGTATGTTAAAAAAAAATCCAATGACTGAATTTAGAATCCTACCTACATTGCATTATACCTACACTGTCAAGCTTTACACATATAATTAAGCTGATTTGCTTTCTTTTCATATAACACCATTATGGTGAAACACTATCAGCACCTAATTTATTAATAAATTTGGGTACAAAAAATTTGCTGAGCTTCAATTTGCTGAGCTGTTTGTTTAGCCATGACATTATTGCCTATAATGCACACCTCTGACCGCTTCACATTTGTAGGATTTAATGAAAAAAAAATTAGCAGTATAAAAGGCCTGTAACTTTCCATCGAAGTTAATGATCATTGCATCATACTGCATCCTAACTTGACTCAACGAAGAAGCTGGAGCAACATTTTTGTTCTAAACAATAAAAAATGAAAAGCATCCAATCTGTTCTAGCTCACCAGCAAAAAAATGTTCTAACATGATAGAATAATATTTTAAATCATGTACCATTAATGAAAATATACAGATTAATATAAACATCAAGCCATTTTCTGATAAGCCAATATTCGTTCTTGCTGACTTTAAAAATCATACTAGATTACATTGTGGAACATTAAAAAAAATTGTTTCAAATAAACACATTAATGAAGTAAACCTTGTGTTTTTATTATAATGTTTTTTTAATTTTATAAAAGTCATGAGCTACTCGAAGTTGTGTATTATTACAAACTTTGCTATTCACTGAAATCCCCTCAAAACGTATGGTGTAAATTGGAGCTATTACCTTGTAGGGGTCCTTCTTTATCTGCTTTACTTTATTCTTCCTTGCCGGTAAGGCCCTCTCTATATACTGATAATGTAGTGATTCTTAATACACTTAAGATTTGGTACCAATTTAGGCGGCACTTTAAATTCATTGTTGCATCTTCCTTGGGTCCTTTAAACGAAAACCATTTATTTCCTCCATCACTTTCGAACTCAACATTTGCAGTACGGTCTGACAAGGGGATTACACAGTTTAAACATTTATATGTAGATGGTGTATTTGATAATTTTGCCAGTATGTCATCTCATTACAACCTCCCTAATACTCATTTATTTCGTTATTTTCAGGTTCATGGTTTTGTGTCCAAACAATTCCCTAATTTCCCCTCCTTGCCTCCTGAGCAATGTTAGGAAACTATGCTTTCGCTGCCTCCTCATTGCCAAGGAAGTATTTCAAAGCTGTACGATACAATCCCAGCTTTTGGGAAGCATTCTGATGCTAAGCTTAAGTGTACGTGGGAAAAGGAACTGGGTATACAGGTGCGTGAGGAGACATGGGGATGTGCCATCGAGAGGATAAATTCATCAATCTCTTGTGCTCGTCTTGCACTTATCCAGTTTAAGGTTTTACATAGGGTACATTTTTCAAAGGCTAGACTATCTGCAATTTATCTTGATTTCGGGGATAAGTGTGATAGGTGCCATGGCTCCCCTTGTCATCTTAGCCATATGTTTTACCTCTGTCCTGGCTTGGAAATTTTTTGGGTTCAGTATTTTGCGACCATGTCCACTGTTCTCGGGGTGAATATTCAACCTTGCCCTCTGATTGCCATATTTGGTGTGCCTGATCCATCACTTGCACTTAATGCTTCACAAAGTGACATTATTGCTTTCACATCCCTATTAGCTAGATGTCTTTTATTACTACAATAGAAATCTACGAAATATCCATCTATTTCCCATTGGCCAAGAGACGTCATGGCATTCTTAAAACTTGAGAAAATAAATATACCATGAGAGGGTGTACAGCTAAGTTTTATAGCATGTGGCAACCTTTTATTTCTTATTTCACCAATCTGGCAGTTTTTCCAAATTAAATTAAATGTGTGATCTTCTTTTGTTTTTCATTTCTCTTTTCTTTTTCGTGTGCCTTTTAATGTTGCACTACACTTGCAATATGTCGGTTGGTCGTGGTGAACCGAGTGGTTATGGGGAGGGGGGCGGTTTGCTTTCATAATTAATGTTTATTATTATTTGGTGTATAATTTCAAATATATATATATATATATATATATATATATATATATATATATATATATATATATATATTTGAAATTATACACCTAATAATAATAAATTAGGCGTTCTATTACACCTCTTTCCCATGATTTATTCACAATAATACACAACTACTTTTTTTCTTTTTTTTTTAGAATATTTTTATTGGAAATATGCACAATATCCTTACAACAACAACAACTAATCCACTTTTTCTTTTAAAACAAACTACCCCCACACACAAAGAAAATAATATAATAAAATTAAAAATAATAAAAACCCCCCCCCCCCCCCCCCCCCCCCCCCCCCCCCCCCCCCCCCCCCCCCCCCCCCCCCCCCCCCCCCCCCCCCCCCCCCCCCCCCCCCCCCCCCCCCCCCCATTTAATCACAATAATGCACACCAATTAATGCCTTATTGCTTTATCAATATTTATTAAGTAAATGCAAATACAGTACCTTATTACCTGCTGTACTTTTGTACATTTACCCCCTGTGTTTGTGTGTGTGTCTGTGTGAGTGAGTGTGTGCCCAGTGATAGATTGGTGCTCTGTCCTGGGTGTATCTGCCCAGCGCCTGAAACGTTCTCCCCTGGATTGGCATGGATATATTGATTTCTATTATATATTTTTTCTTTGTTTCATTACTTCTCTTAATAGATATATTAGATATATCTTTATAACTTTCCCAATCACTGCCACTTTGATGCTGAGAATATGAATTCCCTCATTGTGGGACCAAAAAAGGGCATGTCTTATCTTAAACATGATAATCAATAATTGTGCGACCATTTGATTATTCAAAAAACAATCCAAATACTTTTTGCAGTAAAAGACTGCAATCGCTGTGAAAGCCAATCAAGTCACTATAATCCACGATTATTTCATAAATTCATGCATTCTGAACCAATTGTTAGTTGCTTAAAGAATCTGTATCCATCCATCCATTAGCTTTCCCTTTATCCTCTACTATGGTCACAGGGGGGTTCCCCATGCCCATCCAGGGGAGGACGTTTCGGGCGCTGGGCAGATACGCCAAGGACAGGGCAACAATTTATCGCTGGGCACACACTCACTCATTTATATTTACATTTACATTTAGCAGACGCTTGTATCCAAAGCGACTTACAAATGAGAACATCACAAGTGAGTAGTTATGAAGAAAGCCAGCTACACTGTAGAATTATCAAACCTGATCGTTATATGATGCTGTGCCCCCCCCCCCACCCCTATTGTTTTTGTTTTCACAACAGGTATTTGTTAAAAAGATGCGTCTTCAGTAGCTTCTTAAAAATGTCAAGTGACTTTGACTCACAGACAGGGTTGGGAAGATTCCAAGACATTGCAGTGGTGAATGCCACGGAGTGAGAATTTGCTCCTCGGTGAATCACCAGGCGACAATCATCACAAGAGCGAAGTGAATGAGCCGGAGTGTATTTTGAAAAGATAGAGTGAAGGTAAGAGGGGGAAGATCCAGAAATGGTACTCACTCACACAAACACACATTATATAGGATAATTTGGAGAACCCGGGGGAAACCCATGTGGACACAATAATCTGTATCCTGCACATAATTATTTTGTTCCCTTTACAATTAGAATCACATCTATTAATGTTCTCGTTCTACTATAACAGTAACCGTTAGCAGACTACAGACTATTTTAATAAGTATGTGAAATTTAGGAGTTTTCTAAATTTGTTTTTATCAGCATCTTTGCCAGATGCCAGACGTTGCCAGATGTAAAGCGCCATCTAGTGACAGAATAACGCGAATCATTAGGGGAAACCTGTGATTTTATTACGTTAGATAAAATTCACGTGCATGGGTGATGAGACAGAGTATATTTAACTAATGTCTATGACATTGGTCATGTCAAATTATCACAGTTACAAAGTTGCATTAATTACGTCGCTACCGGTGCCGCGTAGAAACTGGTTTTAATCAGTATGTACACCCGCGCATGCGTATTTACAATCCCAGGGCTGCCATTATGGGTAAATTTGAGCTGCAACAGCTTTTGGTGCAACACCAGCCGCATACACAGAACTGTAACGCGATCCCTTCCAGGATGAGGTTCTACCGGTACCTACCCACCCTTTATAGACTGCAACAACACTTTATTTTAAAATACTACTGACAGAATAGAGACAACATGTGGAATATGTTTCCAGGAAAACACGGAGGACGAAAGGATTAGATGAGCGACGCAAACATGAACACTTATGTAAATCGGTGATGCACTTTTACACAAATTTCTCAGCAGACGGATTAAGCATTTACGTTACTGCTACTTTGTACATTGTATATAATGCTGGAATCGTGCATTGTACGTTTAACACGTCTTTTTCTGTAAGTCCATGGACTTTTTAAAACTATTTCTAAGCTTTTGGCTTGGGATGAGCCCAAAAATGCTAAATGAAAATGACTTGTTTTAAAAGTGGGTAGAGATTACAAACAATCCTTATTTTATTTTATTATTTTTTTTTACAAAGAAGAACAGTACAAAGCGAGAGAGAGAGAGAGAGAGAGGAAAAAAGCATACATAGAAGAGTGAGAAAACCTCTTGTGTTTTTGGATCATGGCCGTTGAGTGCATGGTAAAGTTTGTGGTTCTGCTGTGTCTCCTGATGTCTGGTGAAGTTTCTTTTTCCAGAATTTTTGGCACTTTGGACAAATCCAACCGCAACTCTAAAAGCAAAGAGCATTCAAAATTTATTCCAGACAACGTCACCAGCACATTTGCAAAGCCTGAACCGCACATGCCAGATCATGTTCATCCTAACCTCTATTTTGACCTGGCACAAGTGCGGGGGTTGAAAAAAAAAGCTGCAAGTACACACGGCCAAATTTTTAAAGTTATTCAAAATGCCGTGAGCACCATGTTGGACAGTCCAGTGTTGTACCTGCCACCAACAAATCATGAAGAGTTTGGCAAAAAATGGAATGAGATTTATGGTAATAACCTTCCTCCATTAGCTCTCTACTGTTTGCTTCAGCCTGAGGACACAGCTGCTTTTCAGTTCTTGGTTAAATACATGGATCGAATGTCGGAATATCCTGATTGGGCAGTGACCAGTGCTCCAAATGATGAAGTTCCAATAGCTCATTCACTTACTGGATTTGCCACAGCATATGATTTCATTTATACGTATCTGGACACACAAAGAAAAGTTAGATATCTTAAAAAGATCCGTGCAGTTACAGAGCAGCTTTTTGAACTGTCCAAGCACAGGGGTTGGGGCAGACAGTTTCTTCAGAACCACCAGACAACCAACATCCTTGCCATTCTTATTGGAGCTATCGTCACTGGCTTGCATAATGATCGGGAAACCATGATGTGGAAGCAAGTGGCAGTGAACTACATGGAAAAAACTATGTTTCTCTTAAACCACATTGTTGATGGTTCCCTGGATGAAGGTGTGGCATATGGAAGCTACACTGCTAAATCTGTTACTCAGTATGTTTTTCTAGCTTCACGCCATTTTGATATTGACAACACTGGAAACAACTGGCTCCAAGCTCACTTCAAGTTTTATTACTTCACTATGTTGCCAGGTTTTCAAAGATCAGTGGGAATCGCAGACTCTAACTACAATTGGTTTTATGGACCTGAGAGTCAACTAGTTTTCTTGGATACCTTTGTGCTTAGGAATGGATCTGGGAACTGGCTGGCACAGCAAATCAGAATGCATCGGCCAAAAGAAGGCCCTATGGTGCCATCAGTAGCACAGCGCTGGGCTACTTTACACACCGAGTTCATCTGGTATGACCCAGAACTTGTCCCCCAAGCCCCACAAAATTTCAGAAAAGCAAGCATGCATATCTTTTCAAACTGGGGAGTGGTGACCTTTGGTGCAAGCTTGCCTTCCAGCCAAGACAACACATTTGTGTCTTTCAAATCAGGAAGACTAGGTGGGCGAGCAGTATATGACATTGTTCATGCCAAGCCCTATTCCTGGCTCGATGGCTGGACTAACTTTAACCCAGGTCATGAACACCCTGATCAGAACTCTTTTACCTTTGCCCCAAATGGGCAGGCATTTGTCTCCGAAGCTCTTTATGGGCCAAAATACAGCTACCTGAACAATGTTCTGGTATTTGCTCCTTCACCAACAAGCCACTGCAATGAACCATGGGAGGGACAGCTAGGGGAGTGCTCTAAGTGGTTGCGATGGGGAGAGAAGGAAGTTGGAGACAGTGCTGGTGAAGTTATTGCAGCATCTTCGCATCAAGACACCATGTTCGTTAGTGGCGAGGCAGTGTCAGCTTATTCATCTGTTATGAAGCTAAACAGTGTTTATCGAGCCCTGGTTCTACTTAATTCTCAGACTCTACTGGTCCTTGATCATGTTGAAAAACAAGAAAAGTCTCCACTCACTTCATTTAGTGCCTTTTTTCACAACCTTGACATTGACTTAAGGTATGTTCCTCATAGGTCTCTCGGCAGATTTAGTGGAGCTATGATGGATGTGTGGGATGCACATTATGAGATGTTCTGGCTGGACGATCAGGGAGCCAGTCCAGTAGGCAGGATACAAGAAGTGGAGCAGGTCGCCGAATTCAAAAAAAGATGGACGCAGTTCATTAATGTGACTTTTTCTATGGATGGTTTAGTCACCAGAGTTGCATACCTAATGCATGGACCTTTTGTTAAAGTTTCAGCATGCAGATTTATTGACAGTAGCAAAAATGGAGTTAAACTTTCTGTGACACTAAATGAAACAGAGACCACTGTGACTGTTGCAACAAATTACAAAGACATAGGTGCCAGACATAGCTACTTGGGTTTCGCAGGATTTGCTAAAATGGAGAACAAACACAGGGTTATTCATTTTGGTCAAGGAATCGAACGTTTAGCCAGCCAAATTAACAAAGATACCACTTTTAATTTAGGTTTTTTATTGAATGTGCTATCAGTCTGGTTTTTTTGTTTTGGAATTACTTTTCTGACCTTAAAGCAAAAGTTTAAAGTTTCCTCTCGTGTAGTTTTCCGCTGGGCTGTAATTGCTGTCCTATTTTTCTGGGTTTTGGAATTTGTTGTGATGTCCTATCGTTGTGAGAAGTTGTTATGTGGCATTGTGTGGAGTGACATTCATGTAGCCAAGGAGTCTGTCACAAAAGCTGTCCTGCCTTTCTACCATATGTCACACCCTCTACCATTTTTAATCATAACCTCCCTGCCAGGCTCTGGAGCTGAGATTCTTCAGCCCCTTTATGACAACAGCTCAGACTTTGTATACCTGAGTATTCCTTCAATGTATTTTCGCGTCCCGGAAGCCACTTTTGAACCTGACTCTTTTGTAGACGCCTGCGAGTGGTCAAGAGGAGATGCACAAAGTGGGAAATATCGAGCAATTCAAGGGTGGTTCCACTCTATGGTGCATGGCATCAAATTGCATCTGCAAAACATTCAGCTTTACAAGATTAAAACTGACATTCGGGAATCAAAGAACAAGCGGAGGCTGCTAACTGAGCCAAGGAGCAAAAACAGAGAAGTGGAATATATTAAGGCTTTAAAGAAGCACTTGGTGTCATTTCCAAATGCCTGCCCTGTTCTTAATTTAAGAAGTGGAAGCTGGTCCTTAAAACTAGCATTTATTCATGAAGTTGTAGGACATACTTTTCGCACGGTTCAAGTGATTCGGGATCCCCGGGCTTGGATCTACCTCATGCTGTACAACACCAAACCCAGCCTTTATTCAAGCAAGAAAATTAGAAAACACTTGCTTAACATGCTCAATCAGGCTACTGACCAGATAGGGCAGAAGTGTGACAGATTTAACAAAGCCTTTCAGCCTCTGCAGTCTCTCCTTGCTCAGCCGGGCACAAGCCCCGTACTGCTTCTCGCTCACCTCTGGCTAGGTCACACTGTTTCCAGCCTAAGGGTCAGCTCAGACCTGCCTTCAAATTCTTACCTTAGAGTGAAATTTGAGGACATTGTTGAATTCCCAGAAGATACAGCAGAAAACATACACAGATTTCTTGGCGTGCCAGTTGCACCAGCTGCAGTAAACCAGCTTTTGTTTGCTACCTCCACAAATTTGTTTCATTTAGTCTATGAAGGGGACATATCACCTGCCAAAATTAATATGTGGAGAAAAAACATGGCCATAGAAGAGATTCAGCTTGTAGAAAGGGTTTGCGGAACTGTCATGGACACACTTGGATACAAGAAACATGCTTCCTTTGTGTGATATAAATAATTTTTTTCCTTAAATAATGATGAAATATTTTTGTATGATTTTTAAAAAAAGAATTCTGTATAAAATATGCATTCCAAACAAATACCTAAGAATTTGTTACACTAGTGTTTATGATAAAAGATTTTAGATTTAGATGTGCATTTGTTGGACTAAGGAGCATTTTTAAATAATGCATTAACAACGGATGTGATGTGTTAATTTTTTATTTAATGAAATCTATGTTTAAGGGGACAAAGTTGCATTTTTTTTCTTTTTTTTTATTTTGATGTGTGAAATAAAATGAACTCCATGCATAGGGTATTGCTTGAGCTGACATTTAACTTGTCGATGAATTCAAGTTTTACATTAAGCTTGTAAATATTTGGCTTACCTTAATTAATCTTGCCATTAATTAAAACAAATTGTTAGCCAAATAGTCATTGTTCACAGGTGTTGCCCTAGTACTGACCTTAATCTGTTTAAAAAAAGATTTATTACAGTGATCATTAGACATACTCGCACCAAAAACTTTTAAATTCAGTTTTGTGTTGCGTGTGTAATATTCTGTATGCATTTGTTTTGTTCTTTTTAACATTTAGGTTAATGAGTGTACATAAGGCTATGCCATGTTTTGAAACTTAATAAATAGTAGCTCACATAATTTTAATTGATGTAATTCTAATTCATTATGAGTTGAAAATTTATATGTTACTCTTTTCACTGATTTCTCTGCTGGACTAAGAATAATCCACTAACCAAAAATGCCCAGCCACCAGCAGCCTGTAGGCAGCATCTTGTGAGCCCTGATGTTGGATTATAGGAAAATTAAAATGTGCAGCAACAAATGAGCCAATGTTTTTGACTTTAGATTTACAGTTTACATTGCAAGAGACCACTAAGGTCATGCCTTGTTTCTACCATGTGCCAAATTATTATTTCATGTAATTATTATTTTGTGTGTAATTAGTACTGGTGGTAAATAAATGTGCTCATCTGATACAAATTTTGTCATGGTATAATAACATTTCTGCTTTTTTTGATATATACAGTCATATGCAAAAGTTTGGGCACCCCTATTAATCTTAATAATTTTTATTTCTAAATATTTGGGTGTTTGCAACTGCCATTTCAGTTTGATATATCTAATAACTGCTGGACACAGTAATATTTCAGGATTAAAATGAGGTTTATTGTACTAACAGAAAATGTGCAATATGAATTAAACCAACATTTGACAGGTGCAAAAGTATGGGTACCCTTATCATTTTATTGATTTGAATACTCCTAACTACTTTTTACTGACTTACTGAAGCACAAAATTGGTTTGGTAACCTCCTTGAGCTTTGAACTCCATAGCCAGGTGTATCCAATCATAATAAAGGTATTTAAGGTGGCTAATTGCAAGTTGTTCTCCTATTTGAATCTCTTCTGAAGAGTAGCATCATGGGCTCCTCAAAAAAAAAAAACTCTCAAATGATCTGAAAACAAAGATTGTTCAACATAGTTGTTCAGGGGAAGGATACAAAAAGTTGTCACAGAGATTTAACCTGTCAGTTTCCACTGTGAGGAACATAGTAAGGAAATGGAAGACCACAGGGACAGTTCTTGTTAAGCCCAGAAGTGGCAGGCCAAGAAAAATATCAGAAAGGCAGAGGAGAAGAATGGTGAGAACAGTCAAGGACAATCCACAGACCATCTCCAAAGAGCTGCAGCATCATCTTGCTGCAGATGGTGCCACTCTGCATTGGTGAACAATACAGCGCACTTTGCACAAGGAGAAGCTGGTTGGGAGAGTGATGCGAAAGAAGCCGTTTCTGCAAGCACGCCACAAACAGAGTCGCCTGAGGTATGCAAAAGCACATTTGGACAAGCCAGCTTCATTTTGGAAAAAGGTCCTGTGGACTGATGAAACAAAGATTGAGTTGTTTGGTCATACAAAAAGGTGTTATGCATGGCGTCAAAAAAAAAACAATTCCAAGAAAAACACTTGCTACCCACTGTAAAATTTGGTGAAGGTTCTATCATGCTTTGAGGCTGTGTGGTCAATGCCGGCACCGGGAATCTTGTTAAAGTTGAGGGTCGCATGGATTCCACTCAGTATCAGCAGATTCTTAAGAATAACGTTCAAGAATCAGTGACAAAGTTGAAGTTACGCCGGGGATGGATATTTCAGCAAGACAATGATCCAAAACACCGCTCCAAATCTACTCAGGCATTCATGCAGAGGAACAATTACCATGTTCTGGAATGGCCATCCCAGTCCCCAGACCTGAATATCATTGAACATCTGTGGAATGATTTGAAGTGGGCTGTCCATGCTTGGCGACCATCAAACTTAACTGAACTGGAATTGTTTTGTAAAGAGGAATGGTCAAAAATACCTTCATCCAGGATCCAGGAACTGATTTAAAAACTACAGGAAGCGACTAGAGGCTGTTATTTTTGTAAAAGGAGGATCTACTAAATATTAATATCGCTTATGTCATATTATGTTATACTTAACTGCTGTTGAGGTGCCCATACTTTTGCACCTGTTATATTTTGGTTTAATGCATTTTGCACATTTTCTGTACAATAAACCTTTTTTTAATCCTGAAATATTACTGTGTCCATCAGTTATTAGATATATCAAAGTGAAATGGCTGTTGCAAACACCCAAATATTAATAGGGGTGCCCAAACGTTTGCATATGACTGTGTGTGTGTGTGTATATATATATATATATATATATATATATATATATATATATATATATATATATATATATATATATTATACAAAGAGAGAGCGAGAGAATATATAATAGAAAAACATAGAAAGCAGGAAGTGTATATACATATATAGTATGTAATGTAATACATAAAACTAATTTAATGAAAATCTGTGTTGACAAGTCAAACTAAGTTTTTGCATTATGGTCTGTGCTTTGTATTTTTTAACTTGTAGGAATGTATATGGTGTCATGTCAGGATGTAACCTGTGAAGTGTAACATGGTGGCAATCAATAAAGCCATATGACTTATAGATGCACACTGCCAACACTCAAAAAATAACAATTGAAAACATACATAACTATGATATTACATGAATTAAAGTAACACATAAATAGTCTGTTTGTTTGTAGTTTTTAATAAAGGGTTTGGCCGATTACCAAGCAGCACTACAAGTGTGAATGTAATCATAATGTGTTAAGAAAAGCTTAATTTTAACATTTACTTCATATGCAACCCCAGTATAAAAAACCACTTCAAAAAATGTCAAACAAAAATAAAAATGGTCTACCTTTCTATACAGACCTACACTTTACATTGGTAAATGACTGTTGTTCTGTACAGGCTTAGTGTATGTTCACTGAAACTAAACAAAGCTTTTTTTTTTAACATATTGCAAATTATTGTATGGCATAAAATATTCATACTCAGTTCATCATCACAGATGCAATATATTAGATTTCTGCTGGCAAAAGGCACAGTGTTCAGTAGTGAAGACATTTCTCCTGTGAGTTAGTGGCAATAGAGATGTCTATAAAGCCAGCAAATATATTAAATTCTATCCGATGAAACGCAATATACTTAGTATATTTTGAATTAAGACAAACAAACTAATACAACAAGATAAATATTGCATTTATTTTTAGGGTATTCTTTTGTCCTACAACAGTTCAACAAGAAACAGTAATACACATCATATTAAAATTTATCAATTTATTAATCTATTATCTATTTGGTTCTGCGAGCAGAAATCATAGTCATTGGTGGCTGTAGCTAATCTAGTCATTGGTGAATCTATTGCCTGCTTTCTACATGAGACAATATATGCAGTGATGTATTGACATTTTTTGTTTTGTGCAAAAAATGCATTGCTGTGCTGACTAAATTTAAGTCGGGGTAATTATTAAGAAAAAGATTTTAAATAATATTAGTTTTGGGGCGGCACGATGGCTTAGTGGTTATCACGTTTGCCTCTCAGCGCTAGGGATTCCTGGTTCAAATCCCAATATGGGTCGTGTTTCCATGTTCTCCCCGTGTCTGGTTTCCTCTGGGGTCTCTGGTTTTCTCCCACAGTCCAAAAACATGGATCAAGGTCAGTTGAATTCTCCAAAATCGCCCCATATAGAGTGTGTTTGTTTGTGTGTGTCTCTGTGAGTGAGTGTGTGTCCAGCGATAGATTGGAAATTTAATATATTTGATATCATCCATTTTGCTGTCAGACCTGATCACTTGCCCAGCTCCTGCTAAAAAAACGTAAATATACCACCACAGTATTTCACAGGTATCAGACCTGGAATATCTGTCACGAGGTTTTCTGTCAGCCTGGCATTTCAACTGGCTTAAAGTATAAAATGCACGATAAATTTATTTTTTATTTAATTTATTAAATACATTTTATTAATGAATTTAATTCTATTTTTTCAGAAATAGCAAACAATACAGAAAAAAAGCTATCTGTGTAAGAATATTTTACTTATAAGATGCGGTCTTGGGCGGCACGGTGGCTTACTGATTAGCACGTTCACCTCTCAGCGCTAGGGATTACCTGAATGGGCGTGGGAAACCCCCCCGCGACCCTAATATAAGATAAAGTGGAAGATAATGGATTAATAGATGGAAGATGCGGTATTAGCGTAATATTACATTTTTCATGAGCTAATCTCGAAAATCTAAAGTCTTTTCTTATATGATTTTTTTTCTCTACTATCAAATATTAAACAATAAACAGATCTTTCCCATTCTTTTTTTTTTTTTTAATGTGTGATTTATCAAGCCGACTGAACAAGTTTACAATTAAATCACTGCAAAAAAATGTGGAAGCTAGAAAAAAAAAAACATCCAAAGGAAATCTATATATATTTTCATGATAGATTTCTTTAATAGGTAGGTGGCTTATTCTGGGTGTCCACCTGTGTTTCTTCCGGGTTCTCCGATTTCCTTCCACAGTCAAAAAACATGGATCATGGTCAATTTTCCAAATTACCCCGTAGAGAGAGTGTGTGTGTGTCTGTGTGAGTGAATGTGTGCCCAGCGATAGATTGGCGCCCTGTCCTGGATGTATTTGCCCAGCGCCCAAAACGTTCTCCCCTGGATGGGCATGGGGAACCCCCCGCGACCTTAGTAGAGGATAAAGAGGAAGATGAATTTCTTTGTTGCCTTTTCAGCTGCAGCATTTACTTTTTGCCGGAACCAAAGCTTGTGCTTATTTAAGATATGTAGTACTTTTGGTTTTGACTGCCAAATCAGCCACAGTGCCTGTTCGAACACTAGGTAACGAGACATGATTTCTTTTCATGAGTCATGTTTAAGTATAGGCCTGCAAACTTGCTCTTTGTCAGCAAATAAAAAGAGCTTAAAATAAAAAAGGTGAATTAGATCCTACAACTGCAGATCCTGAGAACCATACAAAATAATTCATTCATAATGACACTTTTAAAGTCATTTCAAAGGAAGAGAGTATTGCAAATAGCCATTGTGTGGATGCCGCTCAGGGAAAAGGCAGTTCCAAAGGCAATGAATGGTAATAAAAGGTAATTAAAGTACCAGCTGGAGGTTCCGCTAATGGTGTGTGTGCAAGTATATGAGAAGGGGTATAAAGAAAGAAAGTTTAAAGTGGCTCATGATTCCGGCTGCAGATACATCAAGCAGCATGCTGCATATAATGTTTTTACATGAATAAATCCCATTTCTGTATCTGATCAATCATGTCTCACAGAGGATGCCAGAGGCTGTTGAACAAGGATATACTGTCTCCCATCTCAGCGGTACCACTGACATCCTCCGCTTGCCCCATTCACGCCTCTTCATCTCACTTCCCCCAGACAGCTGAGGGTTGTTGGCCATCCTTGCTAGAGAACATGCCTGTGAAGCCCACAGACTTATGCTTTACTCTGAATTCTTCCTTATCATCCTGGGTTTCAGCACAAATCTGTCACACTACGAAAGATAATGAGAAATGAATAAAGGATTCACACAGAAGAATTTTATTCCTATATTAACTAAACAGACATGACTGTCAACAAATAAACACGCCATTTCTCTTTCCGTGCTGTCTAATCCAATGATGCCATCGGCACGTTTCTATCACTGCTGGGCACTCTTTTAATTCACCATGTCTCACTCCTATACATATGCCTGCACAGAAACCATTAGGAATCTCTTAAAACTTTATTAAAATTACAAGCGCTGAAGAGCTGCTTTGTGACAGTTTATTAGTGAAGAAAAAGCAAACTTGTATTTTCATGGAGAATTTCTCACTCTACACCTTCAAAAGTGTTTTAACACACATGCATTGTGTTTGAGAATTTTGTATAAGCATTTTAGATCTGGTTTATGTCCTAAAAATGTAACCAAATTAAATATATCTTCAGGTTAGCCAGCATAAGCAAAAGTATATTTGCTGTTTGACAGATGAAAATAAATCATATGAGCTCCAACAGCATTATCAAACAAATTAGGCTCTTATTAAATAAAACATCCTTCTAACTCCAAAGATCCACTTCTGGTGTGAGAATAGCCATAATGTCCAAAATTTAATTAATATTTTTTCCAAATTTAAGTTTTACTTTTAAATGCTATGGTAGCTCAGTGGTTAGGGTGTTGGGCTATTAATCTGAAGGTTGTAGGTTCAAATCCCAGATCCACTGAAGTTACCAGTGTGGGTCCTTGAGCAAGACCCTTTACCGTTATTGCTTATCTATATCTTATTACCCTTATATCAACCCTGTGTTCTGACCCCAACCAAGTTGGGATACTTGTAAGTTACTTTTGCTAAAAGTGTCTGCCAAATGCAATGTAAATTGTATTTAGCACTTTAACACAAGGAAAGGATGAAATCATACATTTTTTTCACTTTTCATCAACTATCTTTCATTTTAATCTCAAGAGTATGCTTTTATGTTTTCCTTTATGTAAATGTTTCATTCCAAAACTTTCAATCGGACTGGAGTCACCAGACATTTTTGGACTGTAGACACCAGTTTTAGAGATGTGTACCAGTAGAGGGCGATTTAACCTAACATTTATCTGTAATGTAAGCTGCTTCAAAAATTGCAACTGTGCTAGTATTAATTAAATGAAGTAATAAGCATTGATTAGTCACTTTGAAAACAACAATAAGTTTGAATGTTGTGGTTGGAGTGTATTTACTACCTATAACCATTTTCTAATAATATACTAAAAACAAACATTTTTTCAATTAAATATTTAACAGACAAAATTTGATGAAAAATGATCAGATTTCTAAATAAATCCTAGAAGAAGATGACAACGACTTAATAAAATAGGTGAAATAAAAAAAATACTTAATATTTAATTTGCTTGTAATGTTTCGACATATATGACTGGCAAAAGTGTGGGAACCTTTAGGATAAGTGGATAATTTAAATGTGAAAATGGTATGACAATCACGTATGAGTATGCTTTGTTTCATTTTAAGAGTAGAAATCTATGAAAGTGTGATTTATTTGCAACTTGTGGTAGTGTATCATGGCAGAAACAAAGCATATTTCTGAGCACCTTGGGAAAAAGAGTTTCTGATGTTCATCAGGTTGGAAAAGGTCACTAAAGAATTAGAACTTCAATAATTTACAGAAATGCCAGTCATTATAATCACTGTGTGTAGTAGTCCAAGAGTCCACGATCAGGAGAGCAATAAACAATGGTGGTGGGCATAGAAGGAATTTAAGAAAAAGGCTGATGCTCTCCCCAAGTGTGTGTCTGCACATATACACTTTTCTCAGTGTGTGTATATGTGTTTTTCAATGTAAGGATGGGTTTAATATACAGGGAAAAAATTCTCTGTGTGTAAGCATAGTAAGCAAAAAAAGATCACTTAAAAATGTATATATCAAACGTTTATTTTCTGAATCGATAAGACCAAAGTAGATCTTTCCATTAAGTAAACCACTGCATTCCAGCATAAAACCATAAACCTGTCTGTTAGAGATGGTGGTTTTATAATTGTTTGGGTGTGTTTCAGTACATATGGGCCAAGATTCAAATTCAAATATTTTTATAGTTTAGGACAATGACAGGACATGATGAGTGGTTTTATACAATCTGTCTAACTGAGGCTTATAAACCAAACACAGCATATTTGCACAGCATACCAAACCAACTGTAAAGTATGGTGGTGGAGAGGTGAGAATGTGAACTGTATAGCAAAAGCATTTTGGGACAAAGATCCCAAATGCACCAGCAAGTTTACAAAATGATACCCAACAAACAATGTTGAGCCATGGATCAGTCATTTCCATCAGTCATCAGTCAAGTCCAAACCTCAACCAGATTGAACTGCTGTGTTGGAGATCCAGAATGATTTCATTAAACAACTAACAGTGTAATTAGACATGTTTAAGGTTATAATGTTTAAAAATAGATTAGTATTAAAATAGATAGTCATTTGTTGTAGGTAAGATATATGCATAAATGTATTTATTATAACATACTATGAGGCTTTAATCATGTGTATGTGTTGATCCTGTGACCATTAATTTCCTAGGCCTGACTTTCTCTAGTGAGCCTAAATGACCTTGGCTTCTGGCTGAGGAATTTATGTTTGCTAGTTACTGTTCTGGTGGCTCCCCATCTGGGTGGAGTTTCCATGTTCTCCCCGTGTCCGCCTGGGTTTCCTCCGGGTTCCCCGGTTTCCTCTCACAGTCCAAAAACATGGATCAAGTCAAGTGAGTTCTCCAAATTGCCCCGTATAGAGTGTGTTTGTGTGAGTGAGTGTGTGCCCAGTGATGGATTGGCGCCCTATCCTGGGTGGATCTGCCCAGCGCCCGAACGTTCTCCCCTGGATGGGCATGGGGAAGATAGATAATGGATATATGGATGTTCCGGTGGCATGGTGGCTTAGTGGAAAGTACATTCGCCTCTTAGCACTAGGGATTCCCGGTTCAAATCCCAATCTGGGTGGAATTTTTATGTTCTCCCCGTGTCCGTGTGGATTTCCTAGGGGTTCTCCAGTTTCCTCCAATGGTCCAAAAACATGGATCAAGTCAAATGAGTTCTCCAAATTGCCCAATATGGAGTGTGTTTGTGTGAGTGAGTGTGTGCCCAGTGATAGATTGGCGCCCTGTCCTAGGTGTGTCAAGCCAGTGCCCGAGACTTTCTTTACTGGATGGGCATGGGGAACCCCCCCGCAAACCTATTAGAGGATAAAGCGGAAGATAATGGATGGATAATTACTGTTCCAAGTAAAATGATCAAACTTAAGTTTCACACTCTTATACATGTTGTTCAATTGACTAAGTGTGGAGTTATTTCACATGCACCTAGTTGTGGGAAGAAAGCCCTTGTTTTGTGTTTTGTCTATCCATATACCTATATAAATCAAAGCATTTATGATCAACACTCGTATGGTTTTCTTTTTTTCCCCTAAACTTTTATACTCCTCACTCAGAGGGCTCCAGCATCAGGGACAGAATCATTGGTAACTTGTAGCTGATGACTGGATCAGCTTTTAAGATATGGAACCTAACAACATTTGGAACCCTTTTGGGACACCAGCATCGTGGTTTCAAGCATCAATAAAGAAATTAAAAGCACAGGAATAAATTGATCTTTAGAAGAAAAAAGGCAACACTAATTTAAAAGTGCACACATTACACAGTTGAAGGCCTATTTGTAGCATACTTATATTGTAATGATCTTTACATGTACAGTGGGTTGCAAAAGTATTCATACCCCTTGAACTTTTCCATATTTTGTCACATTACAACCACAAACATAAATATATTTCACTGGAATTTAATGTGAAAGACCAACACAAAGTGGTATACAATTGTGAAGTGGAATGAAAGTTATACATGAATCAACAATTTTTTTACAAATAAAAAACTGAAAAGTGCGATGTGCAAAATTATTCAGCC